>APFE031120617.1:117974-193107 GCA_000404065.3 Pinus taeda | reverse complement strand
AGTCAAAAGAAAAGAGGAAGATCAGGGTCTGCTAGTTCAAGTGCACCCACTTTAATGAAGAAAAAATGTTAGGATTAGTAGGATGGGTAAGTAGTGCAAGGTTGCAGAAATGGAGAGCCGGCACCAATTAGCCAATTAAGTGCAGAAACTTATGCCACTCAGGGTGTGGGCATCAAAGAAAAAGAATGGAGGACAAGCACTGGAAGCATGTCTAACTTCCCCAGTTTCCCCCAAAAAAGTCATTTCTTACTAACACCCCCAAGGGCCTTGGGATCTGCTCAGGTCTCCAGTTCCACTCCATTACATCACAAGCCACTTGGTCAAACCATGGAGTTCAAACATGAAAAGAAGCCACATTTCTTGTGTAAAAACATCCCTTTTTCATCATTTTCATCTATCCTCAATATCCTAAGTCAAGTTTCATTTTTAACTTGGTTTCACCCCTTCATTCACCTCACAAACCATAATAATCACTAACCTATGATCTAGCTCCGTAACTTCCCCCTCCCTCAAGTGCTATAGCCATATCCCTTCCTTGGGAAATATTAACCCCTCAAGGGTTAGCATTAGCCCTAAATCCTCCTAAAAAACTATGGGTTTGACAAAAACTATGGTTAAAGGGCGAAAATCACTTTCCCCGCCCTCATTTACTCCTTTCCCCCTTTCCTCCGCCCTAAACCCTTTATTATAAAGTTTTTTTAAATAAAAAGCTTTTAAATAAAAGCGCATTTGAAACCCCAAAACCCATAAAACTAAAGTTTTAAACCCACCCCGCGGCCCGTGCATTTAACATATTTTAAATATTTTTTGCGGGTCCCCCGCTATTTAACTGGTGGCACATCACAATTGCCGCCCACCGTCAGATCATCTGCCCCCGCCAATCCTATGGTGGGCGGTCGATCTGCCTATAAAGCTGCCCAGCCTTTTGCGTCCGGGGGATGGGCGATATTGCCGCCGTACCCCTGCCATGCGTCAGGTGCTGGGGTTGTTCGCTGCCCCCCCCTCCAAACCACTTACCGCCTAAGGGCCTGCCGGGGAGATCGCTTACCACCCAACCACCCACGCTGACGTCACGCCCCCGTCAGCGTGACGTCACCCCACTTTGCCGCCACTGTGCCTCCATGTCACCTCTGCCCTGTACGTCGCCCTGTCCACCCTGCCATCGTGTCACTTCCACCTGGGCACCCACGTCACCTGCCACGTCACCTTGTCCGTACCTGGGCCCATGATGACGTTAGCATGACATCATCACAAAAAGGCGCCAATATGCCAAAAATGCATAAAAAGGCGTAAAAAACCGTTATTTTGCATTATTCTTTTACAAATGCCGGAGCTCCTCTACAAGTGAATTTCAACTTCCAACGGTCGAAAAGCAAAAGTAATCCGCCAAAGTCGCTGCCGCCTCCATTTTCAACCCAACCACCTGCAATTCAGCCAGTTCGACCGGTGAAAACGCCTCGTACGCCATTAAAACCAGGTATTTTGCCACAGGCACCCTCTTGTCCACTGCTCTCCATAAAATCCTGTTTTCCTACTTAAGCAACTCAGTTTAAGGACAAACATTGTTGAAATTCACCCCTAAAAATCTACCTAAGAAAACTCTGAAACCCCTGCACGAAAGAAGTCCCAAGGAAACCCGTGACCCGCGGTGAAATCTACCTATTTTTCACAAAAGGCAGCTAAAGAGCCAAGCTACAGGCTAGAAGAAATGAATTGACATTTCCCTCACCTCTGCTAAAGCACTCCTCTGCAATTAACCAGCTAACCAGCTCAAAAACACTCTGCTTCCTCAAAACAGAGTGCCCCACAGATTGAGTAAGCCTGTGACAGCCTCCTTGAACTGCCAAAACTGCTCACTGCAAACAGAGAGCAGTAGGCCATTCCTCAGAACTCACACCAAGCTTGAAACACAGTAAAGCCACCAGCAAGACCAAGACAATGGCCACTCCAGCTGCTCTGGATGTTCTGCCTATAAATCCACCCAACAGAGAGCTAGAAGCTATACCATTGGTGGACAGTGATTCCCTCATCACAGACTTTGTGGCAGAGAGAAACCATTTGCAGACATATTTCCAATTGAGAAACAGTCACTTGGACAGCAGTGACCTGTATGGGGTCTGGCAATCTAATGTACCCACCTACTTTCTGCATTCTGTCAACATTTTCCCTGAAATCATCCACCTATGTGCAGAGAACTATGACCAAAAACTCAGGGTTATGAGGTCTCCATCTGGGAGCATCCTCTTCTATGTAACTCCAGACTCCATCAACCAGATGCTCAACTACAAACAGATCCAGTTGCTATACCCCTTCTCCATGAACTATTTGCTGGATGAGGGCTCCAGACTTTCTGATTCAGACATTGCTGCCATAGCTAGGAAATTCATGAAGGCAGATTGCCAGCCCTCTGGGCCACCTCCTTTCTCCTATGAAGATTTCAATGAGGTTGCCACGCAACTGATAGACATGCTGACCTCTGTGCTAGGGTTCACCATAAATAAACATGTTGATATAACTGTGTTGGTCATTCTCTCTGCATACAACCTGATGAAGCCCCCTACTATGAAATACAATTATGCCAAGTACATTGCCAATAAGATACATGATCAATTGACAAGGCTGGATAGGGAGGCAATATTCAGATATTCCTCATACATCTATCACTTATCTTGTACTACGAGATAGATAGCTTGCAGTGCTCAATCAAGAAGCTAGACTCACAGGGTGAGACAAGGTCTGTGATCTTCTGGTCTTCAGTCTTCCATCAAGTACAGAATTCCCCTTACTCTTACTGTGAATTCATTGATCAGTTTGTATATCCAGTTACATGCCTCTTGAAGAGGACACCTCCTATCAGATTGTCCAAGGATATGTAGAAGATCTTGCAGCTATCCAGAAGCTACAAGATTGGTGATTGGTACTTGTGCCAAAACCACAATGTCATCAGAATTTATGGCTATGAGCTCTATCACTACAGGCTCCCAAAGTATGTCCCTATGAGGCTATTTTCCCTGGAGTATTATAGACAGCTTATAAACTCTGACCTAACACACTTTCATAGTGCCAAGAAGAAGGCCAACCTGAAGTTCAGGGATCACTTAGGCCCATTTACAATGAACAAAAAAGATGGTTGGCAAGAAGCTGACCAAATTCTAGGACAACAACTCAAACTTAAGAGAAGCTTCTAGTGGGTCCCTTATGACCTTGAAGGTTTCATCAGTGCAAGGAGGGTTAAATATAGGCTGCTAGCCTATAAACATGCCCCACTCCCTCAAGTACAACATTTTTCTAATCAAGATGAATGGGTGCCTGAATCAATAGTAGAGGAATCGAATCAGGAAGAAATAATGGAGCAAAATGTAAAGGACTTGGAAAAAACTCTTGACTTGGACTCTTGTCAACAGGTCTTCAAGCAACCAGTCCAAGCAGGAGAAGGTACCTCTACTGCCCCAACAACATAGGACATCCAGCAGACTCCAGCAATAACAACCACCACAAAAGGAAAGGAGAAGATGGATGAACAACAGGAGACAGAAACAGGGCAGCCTAGTACTTCAAAAGACCAGCAATCAGGACAGGCTCCTCCACTGCAAACTGAACAAACTCAAAACCCAGTTTTGCAGACCCCTCTAAATGATGAGAGAGGGAAGAAGAGAGACAGAGAAGAAATCACACCTCCCACAGGGTCATAACAGCAACCAGAGGCCAAGAGGCCGAGGGTAGACCCTGAAGCTGAAGGAGACATAAGTGAAGAGCTGGAAAAAAGCCAAAGAAAGGAAAAATAGATGAGCCAACAGACTGCCACTAGCTCATTTCAGCTAGAACAGGCTCAACAGCATACCGTGGAGGTGTCCTCCTCCAGACAGTAGGGTGAAAATCCAGCCACAGTTAAAGAGGGCTTCAAGGAGATCAAGGCACAAAATGAGTTGCTAAGAGTGCAGCTCTATGAGAAATTCCTGAACACAACCCGAGCCAAAAAGCAAAGATTAATGGCTGCCTTTGATCTCAAGGAAGCAAAGATGATCTTCACTCATCTAAAGCCCAAGGTTCCACACCCAAAGACCACAGTAGATTATTACAAGACTAATCTAGAGGTCTTTGCTAAAGACATACACCCCATGGATCAAATTGAGCTGCACAAGCAAACTGGGGAGATGGTGTATGCAACACTTGCTGACAGGGCAATGCTGGCCCATCAGCTAAAAGAATCCCTGAAAAACACAAACAGAAATCTTGATTTGGAAAGGTTGTCCTCCTCCACCAAAGATAACAGAATACAGACTTTGGAGGATATAATTATTGATTTGGGTCATGACGCAAAAGATCCAAAGGGTGTTAGAGCCCTTATGAAGAAAAAGGAGGATGATATAGCTGCATTGAGGAAACAGGCAAAATTGCCTCCTACCATCCATCCTGACACAGCAGAGCTTGCACAAGAAAGACAGGTGGACAATGCTATGGAGCTGCTCCTAGTCATGAACCAAAGGATACTGCATATGGAGGTAGAGTTAGAAAAAGCTATACAGGACAATCAAGGGGAATCTGCCTCCCAGCCACCTCAAACTTCAACAAACCTTCAATCTGCCCCTCCAGCACCAGTAACAGCAGCCCCTCCTACTGCTCCAGCACCTGCTACAGCTACATCAGCAACTGGAGCAACAGTAGAAGCCACAGCAGCAGCAGAATCCAGCATGGACATGGAGGAATTGATGAAGGTTGTTAAAGAGCTGGAAAATCAAGTCACAAAAATAAATATTGCCAAAGAAAAACTGGCCAAGCTGGAGGCCAGTTATGGCAAATCAAAGATGACTGTGGCAGAGAAGCAAAGAGAAATAAAGGCCTTGGAGGCCAAAGTAAAAACTCTAGAAAAGAGTTGATTGTAGGTAATACCCTAGCAGAAATAAAAAAGATTATTTGGGCCAAGATTGGCCAATCTATGCAGGACCAATGGAGGTCCATTCAAGCAATTTTTGAACAGGTGGAGTTGATAGAAATAGCTCATGTAGAGATTCAGAGAGCCAGGACAGCCCTGGGAATAATTCCTGAGCAGGCCACCAAAATGATTCACTTTCTCAATAACCTCACTAGGGAAGAATTGGCTGCTCTACAAATAGCCAGAAGAACAGATACAATCCTCACAGCCAAAAAGGTACTGACATTGAGGAATTTCACTCAGAAACTGGAGAGGAAATGTCAGGAAATGAAGGTTGAAATAGATGAATTCAGAGCTAAGATGGCTATTTTACAGGATAAAGGACTACCAAGCTTAGTGACTGGTACAGGACAGCTGCTGTCATATAATCAGTATATGACAAGGATCAACAACTATGTTGAAAACCAGATCACAGCATCCAGCAACTCCACAGAAGAAGCAGGGCCTCCCTCTGGGCAAACCCTCTATGACAAGCTGGAGAATCTATTCTTTATAGAGCATGAAATTAATCATTTGTTTGAGGTACCTCCTAATTTTTATAGACACACAAAGGCAGATGAGACAGTGGTTAAAATGAGAAGACATCAGTTACCCCTAGTTGATTGGTGGCAAGCAATGTTGGAAATTTTGCCTAGATAATTCCACTTTGCTTTTTGCCTTTTTAGAGAAAGATCAGCATACAGGTCAGTAGGCAAGTCAGCATACAGGTACAGCAAGCAGCATACAGATGACTCAGCAATCCACCCAAATAGCAGGCCAAAATTAACGCAGCATTTAAAGCACTGCTACCGCCTACTTTCCACAGCCAAAAGTCAAATCTATCTGACAAAGGAATGTCGACAACCTCAGCATTTAAAGATATATTTATGTTGTCATTTACTTTTTGTAAGAGAGTTGGTGGTGCAATTTATTGCACCATAACTCTCTACTAAGATATTTTATACCCTATTTTTTGTATATATATCCCCTCAGATAATGCATTGAGGGTCGGTTGTAATACAATTCTTCCTGAAGAGCTCTGTAATATACTGAAGACTTTTTGATAATAAAATTGCTGATGGAGATTGCTGGTTCCAACACTATCTGAAGATGGATATGTGAAGCTCTGTGTTATTGCAGAATTCCTGTGTCATTTGCTGAATCAATAAGTTTCTCTTAATTGTGTATGTGTTTCCTGTTTGTTCCATAACTTTTGTGTTTTCATAATCTTAGTAAATAGAGAAAAAGAATAGCCTAGGATTTGTTTCCAAACACCCTATGCTCAATCTCTATTTCTAAATATGTTTTCTGCTGGATTAGCCATAGATATGAATTCTTAATTGCTCATGTCTAAACTTATCCTAACATGGTGAATACTGTTTAAGAATTCTTAACTGCTCTTAAGAATTACTTTCATGTTTCTTCATTAGCATAGTGAAAGATTCTTAACTGCCTTTCACTCACTAAATTCCCATTTTTCACCAACAAATCTGATATATTGTTTCACACATGCCTAACTTGCTCTGCAGCAACATTTTCTCTCCACAGATCCACTTTCAAAAAGCACAAATATCTCAACTCCATTGCCCAATGAAACAAACTGTCCTGTAAATCTATACTTCAGTTCTAAAATAATTCACCAACCCACCAAATTCAAACAAACAATGCATGATAACTAGTCTAAAACACTCATCAAAAAAAAAAAAAAGCTAAACTATAAAGAGAGAGCCCTCTCTGGTTACAGGTAGGCTAGGACCTGTAACTGCAAGATTGGTCAGTGGTTACCTCAGCCGTATTCCCTTTAGGAAGCAGGGAACAACCTGAGTGATAACATGTGGTACATGGTAGCATTGGATGTTTGGTGTCTCAATTTATAACCAAGCTATGAAAAGTTCGAATGGATCCTTTTGCTGGTCTAGATTGAATTTAGAGTTTTTTTATGAAGCTAATTTTCAAATTGGGCGGGACTGTTTTATGTAACTACATCTAATGGTTCACAACGTTATTGAATGAAGTATTGTGCACTAGTCGAGTGGACTTGGAATTGGAATTCAACATTGTTATTAGAATTATTTTAGATTTTGATTAATCAAGTATTCAAGAATTTAGATAGATTAAATTTCCTTTTATTTTTAATAAGGAAAAATTATTGATTTTCATTAATAAAAAGTAGATATATATACTTTGGTATTTCATTGCTAATGCTTGTTCATGCCATATATCAGATTTTAAAATAAAATGGTTAAATTTCTAAGTATCTTATTACTCAAAATTATAGTTCTTTTTATATATGAAAATTGTCTACTATATCAATTTTCACAAATAAAGCTTAAAGTTTTTTATGATGACAAATATAACATATATGATTCAAACATGACAAAAACATATTATGATATATGAAAATTTTCATGGAAGGATGAAAAATAAACGAGATTAAGGAAAGAATTTCAAGGGCATCCCTTTATAAGTTAAAAGCCCCGGAGTTGCCGAAGGATTCTGTTGTAGCAGCTACAATCACCCTTCAAAATTTTGCCTTAGCCTGTTTTGGAGCCTCCCTACCAACCTTTCACAACACCTTGCCTTGCTTCATCAAGTACTCAAGCTTCAGTGTTTTCTTCACATAAAGGCAGCCTATTGATCACAGTTTGATCCATTCCCCTCACTGGTTTTTCACTCGGACTTGGTCCAACTGTAGGCTAAGAAATTTCTTCTAGAAAATTGCGCATTTCTGGATGGCAACCAACCTTCCCTCCAAAAATTGCTCAATCCTATCTGGCAGCCTACTGAGCTCCAGGATTGCACAATCCTTCCAATCAACACTCCCAGTAGGAATTGAGAAGTTTTTCCCAGCATGGCTGCTCAACCTAGAATTTGTTCAAATTTGGGTAGCAGTTAGCTGCTCTGCCTGGAAATTGTGCAAAACTCCTAGGCAGTCAACCCAGATCCTAGCCAGAAATGTGTATTTTTCCTAAGAAGTTGAGCAACTGCATGCATGAGCAGTCCGGTTGACTAGTTCCACCCGGGACCAAGGAAACTTGACTTGAATGGATGCATGACATTGCTCTTCCCAGAATAGCAAGAGGCAACATGCAAAATGAATCCCATGATTTAGGGAGCTATTTTTAGGAGCCAGGGGTTACATGCAAAGTTGTTTTAGAAACGTCCCTCTAAGTGTCGCTTTTCCCTAGATTTGTGGCATGAGCGTCATGATACCAAAATTGTTTATTTGATGCACCAGAGCTCATTCATTCACATCGATCTTGGATCTATAACATCCCACAACACATCTAGGACTCTTTGACACATCCAGCTCATCTATGCACGGGTAAGTGGCCTCAGCTTGTCTTTTTCAGTATTTTTGTTGCTTTTTTTGTATTCACTTGTGTGAGTGTTGTTTGCTTGATTTCTATAAACACTTGCTATCATTTACATGTATACTATCTTGTCCTAGTTATGTTTCATTTTTTGTTTCTATCTCACTGCTGTCGCATGCATGAAATTGTTTTGCATGAAGATTCGTCAAACCACGAATCGCCTCACCGACATGCATGTTAATTTGTTTGTTGAATATTTCATTCCTGTTTTGCATGCATTGTCAATCACTTCTGCTATCACTTAGTGTTTCCATGCATTCACTGTCTTATTTTCTTTCAGTTTCCTGCCAGCAAGTCGAGCTAACCTTGGCCTGGAATCTGCCTTCATTGAGGCTACATTGCACAATCTAGGAAAGGAAGGCTCCGCTTTTCTCTCTAGAAATGTGCATTTCTACCCAACATTAGCCTCCAAGACTATTTTGTACATTTTTGTAGGACAATGACTGCTAGCCCAGGAAATCGTGCAATGTAGTCCATGGGCCTGCAATCCTTCCAGGATGGAATTACGCATTGCACAATCCCAACAATGAGCATTCAGTCTAGATTGCACATTTCACAAATCCAGCAGCCAGTCATGCCTCCCAGACATCCCAGACTACCTTTTATGCAGTTCTGGTAGCTAGTTACCTAGCCTCCTAGAATAAATTGCGCAATCTTGCTCATCAGTTTCCTAGGTATATGATGTGTCATTCCCCAAAATTTTCTTTGTTTTTTTTGACATATTTCTTGCCATGCATGTTGCTTGTTTCCAGATGTTTTAGGTGTTCATCTGTCTCAATGGCTTCCAAGAGAACAGGTTCAC
Source organism: Pinus taeda (assembly GCA_000404065.3). Classification (NCBI taxonomy): domain Eukaryota; kingdom Viridiplantae; phylum Streptophyta; class Pinopsida; order Pinales; family Pinaceae; genus Pinus; species Pinus taeda. The sequence goes on along the minus strand of APFE031120617.1, from coordinate 184,019 downwards.
AGGACACTGATGGAATTGCAGCTGGAGCAATAGTTGAGCAGGTGTCCTCTAGTCTGTCAATCTACGAAGATATGAATCTATATATAGACAAGGACATCCAAAAAAAAGTGGCAAGAAGTCAATGAAACATTCACAAGCACTTTTAGGGAAGACCCCGAATACCATTAGGTGTACGTAAACATTCACAGGTACGACTTCTACCAGATTACATGTATATACCCCACATTCCCATGTGTGAACATGATACACTAGATCATCTCTCACACTAATCCCGAGACGATGGCCTTGAGTAGTGTCAGTGGGGCGAAGCTTGCAACCTTCTAGGCATGAGATTATGATGAGATGTATCAGATGGCAGAGCTCGTGACTATCATAAATCCTTCATTCAACTTGCCCAACAACAGGGCTAACTCCAGATACATTTTGAAGGATTAGGTAAAGGAGCAAGCTCGATTCAGGATGACACCCAACTAGATCTACATGAAAAAGATACTAAGGAAGGCGTACCAATACTTGGTCATATTCACATGTTGACTATGTGTCCAAGCAAGCACTGAAACCTTTCCATAGAGTTGGGTGATCACACTGGACCAATTGGCTAAAGAAGGAAAATAATGTAAATTGTCTGACATACTACCTCATCAACTAAAGGAGAAAGTCACGAAGGCTCGATAGTCACCCAAAGGTATGCATGCAGAGATTTACATGTTCGCCTACATTCTAAATGTAGTCTGTGCCTGACATGAGTTCTCGAGCTTGGAGTGGGCATGGTCATCGGCGATGACTATTGTGAACACATATTTCAAGTTGTTGTCCGAATGAAGATTAGAGGAATAATCACATGGTTATCTGACCATTTTGTCACCCCAGTGTACAAGATGCTATTTGAATAGGATCCACCCTGCATGTCAAAGGAAGCAATTGAGGCATTGTTAGGCATTGGAGATTGGTATGCCTCACCATCTAGCACTTTCATTCGAATGTTCAGTGTGGAGAAACCTCCACATGTTCTACCCAAGTTTTCCTTAGACGTACTTGTCATGCAGGAAGTAGCATATCACATCTCAGTAGGATTGACAGTTAGATTGTAGCAGAAGAAGAAGGTACCTTGGCCCACTCTTCTGTTGCGGATTGGGTTATATGAGATTCTGAGTATCAAGCAAGAGGATGTTGAAGAAGAACAGATGAAGAAGTACCTGTTTTACCTTCGAAGCTTCAATCTGTGTGACCCACATTTCATTGTGAAGGATCACTGCACAAGAGTTCAGTTCAACTGGATCCATGGGGCATTGCATTGGGATGAGGAGGACTCATGGAGGTATTTCTATAGTTCCTCTAGATCTAATGAACATGTTGGCTTCACTATGGAGTGGTTAGCAAAGAAACATGAAGCATCATCATAGAGAGCACCAATAGTAGCAGTAGTAGCAACAACAGAGGTAGCAAAGCCAAGCATACCTGTGCATGACAAAGGGAAGAGGAAGATTGTTGATCAAATGGAGGAGGAGAAAATATGCAAGTTTCGAGAAGATCCACTTGTAGAACAAGCAGCTATGGCTATTCAGGAAAAGAGGTTGCAACTGACAAGTGAATCATGTGAAGGCAAAGGGATAAGAAGAGAATGGAAGAAGTAGAGGAGGAGTTGCATGAGCTGAGGGAGAAACTCCGAAAATAACAAGAGCTGCACAAAGAAGAGAGGGAAGAGAAACAACAATAGATACAGTAGGGGGCGCAACATTTGCAGACAAATGAAGAAACTCTAGCACAAGTAATTGATTCATTTGAACAACTGGAATTAGGTGAATAGAGTGAACCATCGTAGGAGCGAGACTTCACTCATGAGATAGGACAAGCACTTCAACAGTTGGATGCAGACATGGAGCAGCAGGAGTTGGAATAGGAAACCAACCTCATGCCTCACCAAAAATAGGTCGACTCACCCACTTCAATGCATCCAGATGATGAGAAAATCTCGAATGACCAAGCAGGCACTGAGATCCTTGGTGGCCAATCGGAAGGAGAGATGTACAACATCACTTTTGACGAATCTCATCACAAATTTGTGCAGTCTCACAGAGTACCAACTCTGGAGGATCAAACATCTTACAAAAGCTGATGAGTGAGTGAACATGACTGATGTGCATAAGCATCCAATTGCCTTGGCCGATGCAACCAGAGAGTATGCTAAAGCCACTAGCTCAAGTGTTCACTTTTTGATAGCTGAGAATGATTGAATGGCGAAGGAGCTACAGGTGGCCAAGAAAGGAGGAGACTTGGTGACAATGTCTACCCAAGCTGAACTGAAGAATGAAATATTAGATGAAGTATTATCCCTTGACACAATTATGTGAGAATTGTACTCCAAGTTTGGTACTGTGCACAAGGTAGTCATCCATCTCAACAGATGGTAGAAATGATGTGCTAGAAGAGCACCCATCTTGATGAACGTACATGCTACTGTTGATAACATGAAAACATGGATGATGAAGTACAAGGGAGCCCTGCTTCACTTGCCAAATATGATGAGGGCCAATGTGGTCGAGTTGCAAGCATGAACCGAAGTCAAATCCATAACTATGAGGACCTCCTACAACTCATCACTAGCATACATGCTTCCCATGCATGAGTATTCAAGAGCATGGATGTTGTGGTGTGCACACATGTGATCCCATCACTTGGGAATCTCACCTAGGCAAAGGCCAAGAAGCACGTCTCACTAGACCTTGACTCATACTTCAACGAGTTTATGCACATCATCACCAGCCCAGACTTGCCTATCAGTGAAAACATCATACACAAGTATGTTGCCGGGCCAGCCACATTGAAGACAATGATGCACATGATTTCAGATGAGTTAGATAGAGAAGCCCGAGCAGTGTACCCGGATGCTATGGAGGCAAGGTTCAGGTTTCAAATAGATTTCATAGTGAAACACATGGACACTATCAAGGACTACAGATCTTGGCATCAATATGATACTATTGATCAACATGAGGATTTCGAGCAATTAGACTTCTATAGTTGTCTAAGTCAAAGTGATGTCAAGTTTGGCTTTCTCAAGCCATTTTTGCTCACATGGGTACATGTGCATTGTAATGTTAAGTCATGTCAAATGTAAGTCAAGTGTCAATAATGGATGTAACAGTTATAGAGTAAGTGAAGAGTCATGAGGGTAGTTGAATGGTCATAAAGGGGAATGTCAAGGGTCACCCCACCCTTTGCAATAAATAGTCCCTCATAACTCATTGTATAGGCTTTTGGTCAGCCAAGCTTCTAATAAGGCTATCTTGGAAAGAGCTTGGACAATATTGTAACATGCTTCATCTCTTTGGAGGAGTAGGCAGATGTGGCTATAATGTTCCAGTGTTGGGGCTAGCAGGTTTACATGGATGTATTGTATGATTGGAGTTTACACTTCTTTATATAATAAGAGCCAACACGTTTTCATGCATATGTTGTTATTGTAGTTGGACTATTCCAGTTGCTGTAGTGATGTATGTTGTTTAATTTACATAGTTGTGTCTGAACTACTTTGTATGCAATTATATGAATCTTGTTGCAGATGTGATGTTGGTTTAACAATCACTTTGGATTGTCGGATGAGCTACTTTCCCACTTATGATGCATATTCACTCATGTTTTCCCTTCCCAGCTGAGTATGATTACAGGTTGCCAAGGGGCTCACTCATCCCAACCCACTTGTGTTAGAACCTCTCATGCACCTTCCTTGACTTAGTGCATCGCTCACACCCTTGCTATTGACAAAGTTATCTTACTTGCCTCTGTGAAAAATCGTAGTCAAGGCATTTCTTTACGACCCACTGCTAGGACTCGTACATTAAATGATTTGAGGTCTAATTGGGACTTCTTACTGGGGAGATCCCCTTGACATGTTGGTAGGTCCAACATCGTCAACAAATTCCTTTGTTGAAAACTAAGTAGAAAATCCTCCTTGGCACACAGTTGCATCCCTTCTTTGATAGGAGATCTGCCACTTGATTCTACTCTTTATAGACATTATTAGAGGCGATTCTTTGAAAGGTATTCATCAAAGATCTTATGCATTGCTTCCAGAAAGTAAGGGAAGGTGGTCCAAATTTTGTTCTCAATTGTACCCAATCTAGGATCATCTTGGAATCTCCAAACAAAGGTAAATATTCAATTGGAAACCAGTTAGCACATAGAAGAGCCCCCAAGAGTATGATTAGCTCAACTATATTATTTGACCCTGTGCCACTATACCAACTAAAACGGAAGGTGTTATCTGGCTTCAAAACCAAATGTGTCTAGTCCATAGCATTTTGTCACTGTCCCTGTACACCCAGTTCCTTGATCTAGGAGGACCTCTATAGTGAACCCCACATGCTATGCCTTAATGGAGAAACTCCTATTATGTCCCTCTTCATGAGCAGATCATTTCCCTTTTGCACCATTTCCCCTAAAAATTCTGCTGTGCCCAATTTACAAGGTCGGTGCTAATGACCTTTGTCTTCCCCATGCCAATGTGTAGATATTAGCACCATTCCCCGCACTGGCCGGTGTGACTCAATTGTGTCCCAGTCATGCCGGTCCTATTATGGAATTTTTTTTAAATCAAAGACAAAGCTTCCATCTCTAGAAGCTCCATAAAGGAAGTCTGGTAAATGAATTGGCCGGATGGGGTCGAGGATAACAGTTTGGGCTCCTTTCCCCTATAATGATGGAACTACCTCAAGGGATAAGTCCTTCTCCCATGAGAAGAGGATCCATCTCCCATCCGTATTTCCTATATAAACATCTCTCCTTCCCAAGCACAAATGAGTCATTAGTTAGAGTTTTGGCTGAGTGTGAGTATACTATTTTGATTAGACAAGCAAGCTTTTACTAGTTGTAGCCATCTAGTTGTGTGAAGGAGAAGTGTGTTTGGTTTGGAGTGAAGTCTAAAGGGAAGAGCCTTTAAACTATTGTTGTTTGAAGCCATCATGGAATGCTAGCAGAAGTGTGTGGGAACCCGATCATGTCAGAGGAAGACTGCGACGTCAAGATGAATGGTTGTAATCTCTCTTTGATATTAATATATGGAACTATCGATTGATTTCCTACATGTTTTATAATATTACATATTCGTGTCTTAATTCTTCTTGACTCATTAAGTAGGTTGAATTTAAATTTGTCTATTATTATGTTTGTGTGCTATTGTTGTTTACTTGTTTCAGGAGCTTGAAGAAGGAAGCGAGAGATTGCTGGAGCGAGCAAGCAAGGATATCATCAAGAAGGATAAGAAACCAAGAGGTAGGCCCTCTCGATTAATTCTAACCTAAGGAAATCTTCCATAGAATGTATTTGTTGTGGCTAGACCCATTATCAGGCTAGAGGAATTCGTTCATGTCTGCACTTATAATTTTACTTCACCACAAATTGGCGACTTCGTTGGGGATCCCAATGCTTTTGTTTGTTTTGGATTTCATGAGAACTTTTCTAGTTCCACTTTTTCCCTTTGGTTTTGTTTCTTTTCTCCTACTTACTCGCCTACGTATAATATTCATAGTAGCAGATCTGGTCCTTGTTGTTTTTGTTTTCCTTAGCTACCTCGGTCAGCGTGCTTAATCTGCTGACAGTGGCACCAAGCAATGCAAATTACTGAGAAACAATCGCGCTAACCAACCATTGGTGCTTGTTATCAGTTAGGCAGTCGCGCTAATGCCTGTAAGTGAAGATTAGGGCTTGATGCCAATCATGGCCAGTGTGTTATGCTCTTGTGGTTTTGACCTCGTAAGCCTTTTGGACAATCTTCTCCCTGACTAGAAAGCTTCATTTAGCTTGCTTTGTGTGCTTGCTTGGTTTAGCCCACCCTCTAATGTGTTAAGTATGGCCCTGTGTGAAGTTATTTTTTATTTTTTATTTGAATGCCTTGATCAATGCTAGTTGTCAGTTAGGCAGTCGTGGCGATCAGCCCTTGGTGCTAGTTGTAGTACTGGTCAGTCGTTCTGGTCATGCAAATCAACGCTAGTTGTAGTACTATTCAGTCGCGTTGGTCTATGAGTTAAGAAAAAATCAGAATTTCTCCCATTCCAATGCTAGTGTGTCTTGACCCTCAGATTCTCTTCTTCTACCAGAGGTGACTAGGATGCTTTTCTTGCTTCATTTTCAATTAAATGAGTGAAAGAGTCTCATTTGTTCTCTTATTTCGAGTGTCTCGTTTCTCTTCCTAAGCATAGATTACATTGCTTGGTTTGTCAATTGAAGCATTTATGTGTTTGGTTGGTTTGATTCAAGGAAGAAGTTGTTTTTAGATTCATTTATCATGATTTGGATTTGATTAATGCTTGTTTTTCCAGAATTGTGAAAATTTTAATTTAAAGTGCTTTATGTGAAAGATTCATTTTGCATTTTATGAAAAAGAGAACATCATTCTAGTTTACTTGAGTGAAAATATTACATTAGTAGTGTTATTGAGAAGCTATAATGGCATCATCATAAGCATTGGAAATAAAATGAAATTGTTTATGTTGTTATAGGAAGGTTAAGTGAATTTAGGAGATTTATTAGTGAAATATTTCATTCTTTGATTGTTGCATTAATTTTATGTTCTCTATCTCTCAATTAGTGATAACTTTCATCGAAGACAAAGATCTATGTTCTCATATAGCTGCATATAGGAGTTTTCATATGACAGTGGTAGGGCCTTGTAATTGAAACCTACTTCAAGATCAACTGTTAAAATTTATTGAATTATCCAAAGGAAGCATTGAAACTTAATGCTCACATTTAGTGGTATAGGCTAGAGACGTGTTCTGACGTCTTTAAACCTAGTAGATGTTGTTTGCTTCGGCACTAGATAACGCTAGTATGGATTTGTGCTCCCCATACCGTCGAGTATATGACCAGAGACCCCTCTAGGCTGCAATCCTTTATCCATATGAAGCCGAGTCAGCCGCCTTGCAAACCCGATACACCGAACACAACATTGGGGAAGATTTCATGCCTATACTTCTTGGTTCGCCGGGAGGTATTTTATAGTTCACGGTTGCTTGGTAATCCTTTTACCTATATGACCCCAAGAAGTCATTTTTATCTTTTTGACTCTTTAAATTTAAAATATCATCGAGCACTTGTCCTTTCAAGCTCGTTAACTCCAAAAGAAATTAGAGTCATCATTCGTCCTTTTCTCGACTCTTAAAACATGAAACGACAAAGTTTTGTTTCAGTGTCTAAAAATGAACTTCCCACGAAATATTGTTGGTTAAAATTATATTCCTTATTAATTCTTTAGGTTTGATTCCAATGGAAACATTTCTAGAGTCCAGGATTCCCCTCGGATGGGAATCCTGGTCCTTTTCCCTCTTTTGGAAATGCTGGTGCTCCTTATATGGCGACGTTGTTCCTTCATGGGTTAACCATTGGTTTACCTGTTTGGTTTTTCTCGACCATGGTGGTCTCGAGTGTCCCAACTCTTGACCTTCCATATCCTTCATTTGAATCACACCACGATGATTCTAAGGTTGACCCCTCACCTTCTTCCCCTATTTCTTCAACTTCCTCTTCTACTTCGCCTGGTGAAAGTTTCAAATCTAGTAATCAGGAGGCTAAGAAGAATATGTAGAAGAAGAAGAAGAAGAAGTTAGATAAACAAGAGGCCAACCATGTGGCTGTTATTCCAAATGCACCTCCCATGGACAAATCTTCTGACCCTCCACAGAAGGTTAGATTCCCTTAAAAGTTGTATAATGGTGACCATTTCCTTTGAGACTGTCCTGGCCTTCCCAAAGTCTTAGAGGTATGGTCTCAAAATCTGGATCGACCATCCACATAGACCTCTGGAGATCATGGTGATGTTGCATCCTCAGTTAGCGATGGTAAGAAGAAAGGGAAGATTAGATTCCCGTGCAAGTTATGTGAAGGAGAGCATCTTCTTCACCTTTGTCCTCTTATGGATAAAGCTTCCAAATTTTTGGAAAACCTTGTAGCTCCTCAACCCAAACTTCCTATTGGTTATCAGAGGCTTTATTATGACACTCTCACGGTTGGTAAAGAGATTGACTTGGATTCATCTCGTGCTTATCCTACTCTCCCTAAGCAAGACTCTCTTGTGTCTATCCCCAAACAACCATTGGTAAAAAAGAGTGTCAACTTGCCTCCAACGTTCAATTGATCACTCTATTCTGGAAGAGAGTGGTGATCATACTACTCATGTTCTTCTTGTCTCCTCAGATTCTCTTGAATCAAAGAGTGACCCTCCCATCCCAGTTGTTCAGGAGAGTCCTTCTCCTATTCTTGTACGACATGGTGGAAAGCATATGATACCCTGACCAAGTAGTTTTGTCATCTCTTTCGATTGGAGTCCATTGATTGCTTTCCGCCTTCCATATTATGTGCCTTTCCAGATTATAGTACAAGCCTATAATATGATAGTACATGGCACTATATTAGATGAAGGTGTGTCTGTTAGCATCATGTCTTATACTACTTGGCAAGCTTTGGGATCCCCACAAATTATGCCTCTCACCTAGAATTTGTTGGCTTTCAACAGAGGAACCAGTCAACCCTTAGGGATCCTTCCAAAGTTCCCTATTACTTTAGGAGGAAAGATCATCTATATAGACATGATGGTAGTCCAAGGCCCATTAGATTTCAATCTAGTCCTTGGAAGTGACTATGTTTATGTCATGGTTTCTCTTGTTTCTTCACTTTTTCCGTGTGGTTTATTTTCCGCATGAAGGGAGAATAGTGACCATTGATCAATTTCAATTCATTGTTCACCACGTGCCTCCTTTACAACCATCGTCCCCTATCGGCTCTTGTTTGCAAGCAGTACCTTCCTCGCCACATGTCAATTATGTGACTATATGTTCTATCTCTGCATCTATTGATGACCAATAGATGGTATAATACATTATGTACTAGGGGCATTGGAACCTGATCTGTCTTGGGTACCAAATGACATGTATTCCTCCTGAAGCGTGGTTCTTTTGTGTAGTGAAGACCTCTTGGGAGCCATGTTCTTGTATTTTTCATGAACAAATGTATGAGGATAGTTCTTGCTCTTGTGGTTAAAAAATGAAACAAGGGACGAGGATAGTTCCTTTTCTGTGTCAACCTCATTAAAAAATGAAACAATGTGCAAGGATAATTTGTTCATGTATCAGCCTTATTAAAAAATGAAACAGATTCCGAGGATAGTTCTTTTACTGTGTCAACCTCATTAAAAAGTGAAACACCTCCCTTTCCCAAATCGAGTCTTTTATTAAGATCTCGTAAAATCCCAGTCTCTAAGATTTCAAAAGTGAACCTTCATTCCTTCTACCTAATTGATTGAAATGAAGCTTGGGGGGCATGTACCTCGTTTGAGTCATTATGCTGGGGGCATGCGAACTTATAACAAGCATAGTTTTTTGTTTCAAGCTTGTGTAAAAATGGAACCGAATCCAAGCAGAGTTCTCCATGGTTCAAGCTTGTGTAAAAATGAACCCATGCCCGATTTACATCTCATGATTGTCGTTTTTATCAGTTTATTTCTCCTAAATGATCCTTGGTTTTTGGCCACTCATATGCTTTCACTTGGTTGTTTACCCTTTCCTAAGGGACCACAACGATGAGTGGTTTTATTAGCCAGCCTCTTGACCATTACGTATTTTGAGCAGTTCCACCATCGCTAGAACCAATTGCTACCCTTTATACCGCTCGTTCCTCTAGGACGAGTCACCTTTAAGCTCTTTTCTGACTCATGAAAAATGAAAAGATCGTAAAGTATTTTTCCCTTTTGACTCGTTACAGAGAATCAAAATGGGGGGTCTGCTTTCAGCTCTTTTCAAACCCTTTAAACATGAAAAGATTGCTGAGATCTTGTCGTTTCGAACTCGTTAATGGATGCGAAACGTCGTGTGCCCAGTATAATTTTACCCCTTTTTCAAGCTTGGAGGCACTATTTATGAAAAATGTACTCCTTTATTGAAATGGTCAAGTGGTTCTCTCAAGTATTGTTTTATACCTTTACAAAAATGTACGAAAAGGGACCATTTGGAGTTTTATTTTACGTGTTTTTTTCAAACTCTCTAAACATGAAAAAGATATTGAGTTACACCTTTGTCGGGTTATTAAACTATTAAATGACATCGGATTAGTTGCCATGACAAAAACGAGCTTCTCCTTCCTAGGGATCATTGAACTTACTAGGTCGGATTCGTCTGAAGGATGAACTTACAATGCAAGCATATGATATCTCCTTCAGGCTTGATATTAAAAAATAATTGGGGTACTCACCAAAAATGGTGGGGGAAAAATTTGGAAATCTATCAGTCGTGTCGGCAAATCACTCTTGAACAAGAGACTCTTTGCTTTATGTGGGGTTGGGACATCCTTCTTTGCATCATTGACCTTCCTGGGTTTGGGTTGTTCATTTTTGCCTTCCATTTGATCTCTGCCACATCATCATGACCACCGATCCCATGGATCCAAAAGCTGCCAAACTTCCAGTTGTGTCTCTGATATGTTCAAGAGTTGTCCTTCTATAGTTACACTTACCTCTGATTCTCTGTATCATCCAAAATCATTTTACATCCTATCGTCTTGCATCGATGATGTGGGATTCATTATGGCCCTCCTTCGACACGGTCACTTTCTGTCGACTTCAACTCATTATCTAGGAGGTTGACTGAGAGACTCCCTTCTAGTACCTTAGAGCTTGCATGCCTTAATGGAAAGTTCTTCGCACTCGACGACAAGTTCACATCATTGGCTTTCGATCGAGTGATTTCACGAGTGTTCGAATCCAGTTCCTATATTCACATTCCGTGAATTGTGTTGATAGTACCTTGAGGGCCATTGTCATTATTGGTGGTTTCTCTCGTGCTTGTTAAAAGTTTACATCATTGAATGGTAATCAAGTGACTTTCTAGCATGTTCGATGTCAGCACATCTATTCACATGCTAGAATGTGTACTTTGATCAGGTCATGTTGGAGCACAAGACCCTGGACTCAAATCACAAAAAGTCCAGGTTGCGAAGTGGTGTGACATGGTTTATGATGATATGCATGTCCCTTTAAAATGGCTAGCTATGACCAGACCATGAGTTATCATATGTGATCCCTCTCATTATTGGATGGTTGCGACCATACCTTGGTTTCATTATGATCCTCTTTGATGAATGGATGCACCCATACCTGGATCCATTTACATGATCATTCTCTGGATGGATGTGTCCATGCCATGATTCATGTATCATTTGATAGAGATATCATTTTATGTATATGTATCTATACTTGCTTGAAGGTTTTTCGATGGAAGACCAGTTCCCCGAACTGATTTATAAAGCATTTCATCCCTCACTCTAGTTCGACCTTCATGCTTAGGGGGCATCTATTACACAACATTTTATCACTGTTGCTGTACTCCCCATTCCTTGATCCTGGAGGAACTCTACAGTGAACCCCACATGCTTGCCTTCATGGAGAAACTCCCATTATGTCCCTCTTCATGAGCAGGTCACTTCCCTTTTGCACCATTTCCCCTGAAACTTTTGTTTTGCCCAATTTTCAAGGCCAGCGCTAGTGACCTTTGTCTCCCCCATGCTGATGTACAAATATTAGCACCATTCCATGCACTGACTGGTGTGACTGAGCTGTGTCCCAGTGGTGCCAGTCCTTATGGAAAGTTTTTTAAATCAGAGCTGAAGCTTCCAGCTCAGAAGCTCTGAACGGATTTCTGGTAAATGGTTTGGTCAGATGGGGTCGAGGATGATAGTTTGGGCTCCTTTCCCCTATAATGATGGAACTACCTCAAGATACAAGTCCTTCTCCCATGAGAAGAGGATCCATCTCCCATCCATATTTCCTACATAAACCTCCCTCATTCCCAAGCACAAACGAGTCACTATTTAGAGCTTTGGATGAGTGTGAGTATACTATTTTGATTAGACAAGCAAGCTATTACTAGTTGTAGCCATCTAGTTGTGTGAGGGAGAAATGTGTTTGGTTTGGAGTGAAGTCTAAAGGGAAGGGCCTTTAAACTATTATTGTTTGAAGCCATCATGGAATGCTAGCAGAAGTGTGTGGGAACCCCATCTTTTCAGAGGAAGTTTGCGACGTTAAGGCAAATGGTTGTAATATCTCTTTGATATTAATATATGCAACTATCAATTGAATTCCTACATGTTTTTTAATATTACATATTGATGTCTCAATGCTTCTTGACTCATTAAGTAGGTTGAATTGCAATTTGTCTATTTTTATGTTTGTGTGCTATTGTTGTTCACTTGTTTCAGGAGCTTGAAGAAGGAAGTGAGGGATTATTGGAGCGAGCAAGCGAGGACATCATCAAGCAGGATAATCGACCAAGAGGTAGGCTCTCTTGACTGATTCTAACCTAAGGAAATATTCCATAGAATGTATCTATTGTGGCTAGACCCATTATCAAGCTAGATGAATTCGTTCGTGTCCACACTTACATTACTTCACGAGAGTACCCCACTTCCATAAACCTCATTGGTGGATGCTCCATAAAAAATAAAAATAAAAAATAAAAGATAAAGTATGACCATAGCTTCATGAGTCAAAAATGTCTTTTAGGTTGTTCCTCCTTCATTATCCATATCTCCATAAAGTATGAAAAGATATTTAAATAGGTGTCTCTAGTATCTGGTTTTGTTTGTTAAAAAATCTTCTCATTCCCGCTTCTCCATATGCCCCACAAAATATAGAAAGGAAAGGAATGATATGTCTTGAAACCTTCAAACCATTGAGTGAGACATCTCTAAATGGAAACCATGTTCTATATTACATGTATTTTAAGTGTTTGAAGAACCCCACTCCATACCGAGATCGCAAAAGGACATGTTCGAAATAGTTGTTCCATGTCTTCTAAATCATCTTTGCATAAAGAGCATCTTCCAAGAAGCTGAAAGCCCCTTTTATGGATATTATCCCAAGTTAAAATATTATTGTGGACCACCAGCCGCATAAAACATTTTAATTTGAGAGGTATATCCCATCTCCACGTGTTATGAAACCAAAAAAAATTATCATTCAAGCCACGTCCATGAGAAATATGTTTATAAATATCTTTAACCGAGATCTACTCATTATACATAGCACCTTCCCATTTTAGATTTTCTTTCTTCTCAGTGAGTTTCAAACCCGTTAGACTTAAATGTGTTGTGAAACATGTCCATTCCACAAATAGATCCTATGGAAATCCAAGTTCAAATGCATTAAGCCAATAACTTGTAATAGAAGAAGATCCTTAATCACAAGAGATTTAGTTCATACAGTAAAGCCTTTTCTTAAGTAAATTCTCAAAGATGCGAATAGAAAGAGTATGTATTCCCTCCACTCCTTTGATATCATCTAGTCCTATTGCTATCCTATTCCCCCTTCCAACCTCCCATCTCATATTTCGTAGTAGCCAATATTTGTTTCTCATCATGCTTCTTCATATATAAGATGCCACCTTCTTCTTTGGAGCTGCCTCTTTAATCCATTCCTTAAGTTGTCTACTTTTTAGATATTTCTCTTTAATAACCTATTACCAAATACCTTTGCCCTGGAAAGTTTTCCATAATTTCTTGAAAATTAAAGCATTACTAAAACATTATGTTTCCTTTATAACCCACCCTGAATCATTCTCATGTCTCACAAGCACCTCTAAATAGACCAAAAGTATCTTATTTGTGGATTTAGGCCTAGCCCAAAGGCACCTAGCTATAATCGCATCAATTCTTTTGGTCTAAAGATACTGAAGTTTGAGCCCTCTAATTACAATGAAATCACCTCCTCCCCATTTGTCATGAAATGCTTTGAAGATGTCAATTGTTTAGGGTATTTTCAAAGAGTGCAGGAAGTAGGCTACCATAAGCATCTCACAAGTATATTTTTCCCTCACCTTGAAGGAAGACAAGATCACCATTGCAAGGACCAATTTCATGTTTTCTGTGGATGGCATCTCTCAAGCTATAGACATACCAAACCACGGTGAAAACTGGTTCAGAGGCATGAACCTAGACCTAGAAGACTACAAACCCTACCTGAAATCACAATACAAAGGAACTCACTCACATGTTTTCCCATTTAGATACTTGTTGGAGAGATATGCACCATTGATGAAGGCTGTCATGAAGTTCTTCACATGTGAGGGAGTATTTTCTAGGCTATATCAATACCACAAAAGACTTCTCATGCACTTTACATCTCCCAAGTCTCTAAATTTGTCCAGCTACTTGTATACGAGGCTAACCAAAAAGTTTGAAAGGGTGCAATTGAAAGGAAAAGTCCATTATCCCAGCCTCCTTCACCATAGCCTGATAAAGGTTTTAGTACTCCATCAATTGAAAGAGAAGAACATGACATGGGACACCTTCATTAAGGTAGCCTTGAAAACACATATAACCACTTCACTAAGCCAACACCAAACCATGATAGTACAACCCATGGAGGTGGGGTCATCAAGCAAACATGATGAGCCTAAATTTTCTAAAACCCACCCGATCCTATCTATCTAGCCTCCAATCCTTTACATTCTAGTCATCTCTTGACTATGATTTCATAGAGAGAGCCCTCTCTGGTTTGGTAGGGATAGTTAAAAAACTAAAATCTTGGTCTGTGGTTACCTTTGTTGATCTCCTCATTAGCCTAGAACATTGTGGAGGATAACAGAGCGCATGACAACTAGGGAGTGCCGAGGTGTTCTAGTGAATGTAAGGTTCCCAAGTTATGGAAAAATGTAATGCTAGTTGTGAGGTCATGACTGCCAAGGTGTGTTAGGGAATGCTAGGGCATGCTAACATGTGCAAAATAGTACAAAGACATGTCAAACAAGCTAAGACGTGCCAAGTGCTAAGGCATGCCAAGATGTACAAGGGTGTGACAATGCATTCCAGGGACTCTCAAGGAAACAAAAGGGAGGAACAAGTTAAGCTACAAGAAAATGAGCATATAATAGGGTTAATAAGTCATCAATTTACCTTTTCCATGAGGGGCATGCTAGGCACACCAAGACTAGGTGCCAATAGGTGCCAAGTGCTAAGTGTCAATGCATTCTAAGTACCAAATATTCCTCCGTTTCTTCTCATCTAGTTTCCAATAATTGATGTCAAATAAATTTAATATTAAGCCATGCCAAATCATACCAAGTCATCTCAACACATGCCAAACATGCTTATAAGATTTGCCAAGTGCCAACACGTGCCAAGTGCCAATGTGCATTAGGGAGTGTGATGCATGCTATGAAGTGTCAGAGCATATCAAAGAGTGCTAAGGCATGCTAGAGAGTGCTAATGCATGATGAGGAGTGTTAGGGAGTAATAGGAAAACACAAGGGAGAACTAGGTCAAAATGCATGGAAGTGAATGAATATGAGGGTGTGTCAGGGAGTGTCAATGAGTGCTAGTTGTCATGCCAAGGAGGGAGTGACAAGGTATGCTAAGCACGGGTAAGGCATGCTAGGGAATACCAGGGAATGCCAAGAAGTGATAAAATGTGTTAGGTAGTTCTGGGGTGTGCTAACATGTGCCAAATAGTGCTGAGGCATGCTAGGTGCTAAGACATGCTAGGATGTGCAGGGTGCCAAAGTATGCCAATATGCATCAAGGAGTTTCAAGGAAACAAAAGGAATAACTAATATAAAATGCAAGGAAATGAACACATAAGAGGGTTAATAAGTCAGGACTTTATCTTTTTCAAAAGGGGCAAGCTAGGCACACTAATAATATGTTCCAATACATGCCAAGTGCCAATGTGTGCCAAGTGTTGTTAGGATATTTCAACACATAAGAAATAGTTAAGTATAACTTGGTCTAGTGTAGAGTTAGGTAAAGTGTGTTTTCTTTACTATGCACTTTTGTAACTTACAATCCGACGGTCACGATATTTAGTGATATGATGGTTCATTCTCTGCTCAGTATTAGCGACACTTGATCCGTGGCTTAGCATCCGATTGGTCCATGATCTCTATTTAAAGAGCATGGAGGGTCATTTGTAGGGTAGCCATTCATGAGAGAAGCTTATTTAAATTTTCATTCTTTTATTAATAAATTGCTTGAAGTGGCCGTGTTGTCTCACGCCGTGGACTGTTTCCCTCTTTGAGGGTTTTAACCACGTCAACAATACTGGTAGATTGATCTGTGATCTATGTGTGAGTGGTGTCCTTTGGTGTTCTATCTGAGGAACTTACCTTGTGAATTCCTACATGGTATCAAAGATATTTGAGGGCTACACATATTGGTGATCCAAATTTGAAGCCGGTAGAACTGCATTTGACTGCTGTTTCCTAGATCTACTATTTCTGACTGCTTTCAAGCTGAGAGGACTTATCTATTGTGTTAGGAGAATTTTTTCTAGTGAGGAATCCCTTATGTTTCACGAGAAAAGGTTTATGGTAGGCCTGGCTACGTTATTTTTAAGATCTGGAGGTATATAGTGTTTATTTGCAGTTTCTAGTTATTTTCTCTTTGTACATTTCGATTTATTTAGCTCTTTGTTTTTTTTTTATTACCGGATCTATACCTTTCATTTCCGCATATGCTCTTTGCCCCATGACTATGTGCGATCTGGGAAAATCAGAAACATAAAGGAATGATTTTTCTCATGCATATGCTCTTTTCCGTCGCAGCTTAGTGTGATATCGGAAAATCAGAAACATTGAGGAAAATATTTAGTTTCCAACTAAGGATAAATTCAAGTCGTAACATTTGTTCTTTTTTGCATGTCTGTGTTTGGTTTTGTGTTTTTTGTTTTGTAGGGAAAAAATAGCTTTCTCAAGTAAGCACGCAGCCCAAATCTTCAGTGACTAAAAAAAAAGAAAGCCCCCCTTCCTCTTTTCCAAAAATTGCTAACCTTTTAATCTAGCTCACTTGGTCCAAAGCTACTTTATGAGAGTAGAGGTATTGAGTTCAAGTCTTCTTTATTGTTGAGCTAATTAGATTAAGTTTGGAAAGGGGGTAGATTTTTTTTTTTTTTTTTTTTTTTTTTTTTTTTTTTTTTTTTTTTTTTTATAGAAAATTATCATTCATTTCCGCACGTTCTCGCAGTTCGTCAGCATATTCAACAACTTTTCTTCAAAAAGCCATAATTTCTTCATCCAAAAGTCGTTTTCAGAGCCGGTTTTTTTGAACCACCCTAATTTTTTGAGATATTTCCATTGGAACACTTAGTTTCAACATCTATAGTTTCATTTTCTATTAAAATGGAAATTCCATATCAAGTTATTCTTGACAACACCAACTACTTCCAATGGTGGTCCTACATTGTGGATTTACTTAGAAGTAAAGGTATTTACAGAATAGCCTCGGGCTAAGAAACCAAACCAAAAGATGAAGATAAGGAAGCAAAATGGGAAAATACGCAAGATCAAGCACGTGTGGTGATAGGGATGTTTATTTCTCTAGACCTTAGATTCCATATCGTAGAACTTGATACTCCTAATGAAGTAATGAAACAAATCACTAAATTTTTTGGAATTAAAAATGAACTTAGAGCCCATCAACTCGAAAATGAGTTGCTTACATTGGACCCCAATAATTTTTCTTCCATTGAAGATTTTGTGTCCAGGTTCAAGATCCTTAGACTTCTCTTGGAAGGTGTTAAGTTTAAGAAAGAAGATGGCAACCTTATCTATTCCATTATTACTAAGTTGGGACCAGCCTACTCCGTGTTTGTTTCCACCTTCCATTCTACAAGATAAGCCTTCATTTCTCAAGGACAAGACTACAACCCCCCTTCCTTTGATTCCTTTTGTGGTTCTTTAATAAGAGAACTAGAAAACTCTTACACCTTGGTCTTCTTAATCTTGGAAACTCTTCTAAGAAAGCCTTAGTCGCCCAGCAACAACCAAATTCAAAGAATCCTAAGAAGCCGTATCCGAAAAAGAATGATCCTAAACCAAACAAGGGTCCTAAGCAATTTCAGCCTCAAAATGAAAAATCATTTCAACAAAATGATAAGGCAAATAAAGACAAAGGGAAGAAGACTGATAGACATTGCCACTTTTGTAATCGAGATGGCCACTTAGAATCCAAATGTTTTAAGAAAATGGAAGCTTTGGAAGCAACAATGAAGAAGCATAACATCCATTTGGAGCACTCTTCAACTTCAACTTCATCTTCAGGAATAACACTTTCTACATGTGGTTGTCAAGCATCTTGGTCTAGATATGCACTAAATGTATCTTCTTCTTCTAATTCTCATGAGAGGCTCATTGATTCTGGAGCTTCTTATCACATGGCCAAAAACAAAGCCATGTTTTCTTCTTTAAATGATTGTAACACCAAAGATATATATGTTGGTGATGATAGATCTCTTAGTGTTGTAGGAACTAGAACTGTTCATATAGACAATGGTCAATTTAATGATGTATTATGTGTTCCAAACTTATCCTGCAACCTTCTATCTGTATATCAGATAACTCATTCAGGTGAAGGTAAAATCATTGAATTTTCACCTCACGATGTTGTAATTAAGGACCTAAGAGATCCTAGACAGATTTTAGCTACTGGCACTGCTGATGATTTTTCAAGGTTGTATAAGTTTAACAACTTTGGGTCATGAAATCTTCCCTCGGTATTTGTTGCTCATAATGATTAAGTGAACAAAATTTGGCATGAGTGATTTGGTCACTTAAACTATCGCTCCCTTCAGAATCTATGTAAAGAAAATATAGTGACACGTCTTCCAATGGTATCTTGCAGAGATGGTGTTTGTTCCGGATGTGTACTCGGAAAACATAATTGAGATAGTTTTGAAAAATGTGCCTCTTGGCACGTCTCAGCCCCTTTACAACTTGTGCATAGTAATTTATGTGGTCCACTTCTAGTTGTTTCATTCTCTAGCTACAAGTATTTCTTAACTTTCATTGATGATTTCTCCAGACGCACTTGGGTATACTTCTTAAAACTCAAGAGTGAAGTATTTAACATGTTTTTGGCTTTTAAGGCCTTTGTTGAAAAACGAACTGGACATCAAATTCTTAATCTAAGATCTGATAATGGTGGAGAATATGTTAACAACAAACTCATCAAATTTTGCATTGAGAATGGAATTCAAATGCAACATATTGTTCCATATACTCCACAAAAAAATGGTGTAGCTCAAAGGAAGAATCACACCTTAAAGGAAATGGCTAATTGTATGCTTCAATCTAAAGGACTTAGTCTTAATTTTTGGGAAGAAGCAAGTAACTGTGCAAATTACATAATGAATCACACTCCTGCTAAGGTTTTAAAGAATACCACTCCAGAAGAAGCATGGAGCTCAATTAAACTAGATATAAGTCACTTTCGTGTTTTTGGAAGTGAAGCATGGGCCCATATTCCAGATGAGCAACATAAAGCTTTAGAACCTGAGAGTGAAAAATGTATTTTTGTTGGATATTCTAAAGATGTCAAAGGATATATACTTACTCCACTTAAGTCCAAAAATGTTATCATTAGAAGAGATGTAAAGTTTGCTGAAAATATATCGGCCTACGAGCCTAGTTTGGCAGATGTGCCATCTCTCTCTATCTCTTCTACTTTTGAAATATTTCTTCTTCAGATGATGAAAGTGAGGATGACAATTCTCCCCCACCTTCTTAGGATCCTTCTTCAGCTCCTCAACTTCCAAAATGGGTCCATGATACTTGGGATGCAGCAAGCGCTCTTGCTGGTGATCCTACAGATCAACGATGTACATGTTCTTAGTTCGATAGAGCCTCTTCTTTACTGGCTCAAGCTTCAACGAATTATGATCCTGACACCTTTGCAGAAGCTTTAGACCATCCAGATTGGGATGCAAATATGAATCAAGAATATCATTCATTATTGGAAAATGATACATTTGTTCCTCTACCAAAGGGACGAAAACTTGTTAGATGCAAATGGGTTTACAGAACCAAGTATGGACCAGATGGAAAAGTTGATAAAGATAAATCTTGTCTTTTTGCTAAGGGTTTTTCACAAGTTGAAGGCATTGATTATACTGAAACCTTCTCCCCTGTTTCCAAAATGAACTCTATCCGCCTTGTTCTTTCCCTTGCTGCCTCTTCAAATGGGAAGTCCATCAGATGGATGTTAAATCTGCCTTCTTGCATGGGGACTTGCATGAAGAAATCTATATGGAACAAACTACTGGCTTTATACAAACAAACTCCAGCCTTGTATGTCGGCTTAAGAAATCCCTCTATGGTCTCAAGCAAGCTCCTCAGGCTTGGTATGCCAAAATGGATAACTTTCTTTTAGAAATTGGCTTTTATAGGTGTCATTATGACAATATTGTCTACACCAAGAAAGTGGCCAAGTCTCTTATCATTCTTGTTCTTTATGTTGATGATCTTATCCTCACTGGTATTGATCCCAACCTTATAAACCATGTGAAGTTCAGCCTTAAAAACAAGTTTGAAATGACAAAATTAGGACACTTGCATTATTTTCTTGGTCTTCAAGTCTTGCAATACAAGGAAGGTATTTCCCTTTCCCAGTCCAAGTATGCCTATGATATTCTATGCCATTTTCACATGGAAGACTGCAAGCCAGACCCTTTTCCCTTTCATTTTGGAGCCAAACTTTCAACCACTTGTACTTCCCCTGAAGTAGATGCTACCTTATACTATCAACTTGTAGGAAAACTTTTGTATCTGACCCATACTCGTCTTGACCTTTCCTTTTCTGTTGACCTTATTGCTCGGTTTATTCAAAACCCACATGAAAGTAATTGGAAAGTAGCTAAAGGAATACTTCATTATGTTCGATGTACAGTCCAGTTTGGGATTCATTATAGTGCAAAAGCATCTCCTCTATTGGTTGGTTTCACTGATTCTGATTGGGCTAGTGACCCTGATGATCGGAACTCTACTGCAGGTTATGTGTTCACTCTTGGTTCAGGACCTATTACATAGGCTTGCAAGAAACAAAGTGCCATTTCTCTTTCTTCAATAGAAGTAGAGTATTGTGGTGCCGCAGAAGCTAGTAAGGAAGCCCTGTGGCTTCGACAGATCCTGTAAGATTTTGGCTTTCAGCAGCAACATCCGACTACACTTTGGTGTGATAATAAAAGTGCCATTCAACTATGCAAAGATCCAGTCCAACATTAGTGCAACAAATACATTGAACTGCACATGCACTTCATCAAGAAGCTCATTCACGACCATGTTGTTGAAGTGCAATATTGTTCAACAGATGATCAAGTTGCGGACATATTTACAAAGGCTCTCATAGAGGCTAAGTTTACTAAACTTCGATTTATGGTTGGAGTTCAGGAAGTTGTCACTAAGGGGGGATAGGCTCTAATGCCTCCCTGCTTCTCCTATTGTGTCATATTTGTACATCCTTCAATCCTATCCCAAGTTGTTCTTAAGGGGGGATGTTAGGATATTTTGACACATAGGAAATAGTTAAGTATAACTTGGTTTAGTGTAGAGTTAGGTAGAGTGCGTTTCTTTACTATGTACTTTTGTAACTTACAATCTGACGGTCATGATATGTAGTAATTTGATGGTTCATTCTCTCCTCGGTATTACCGACACTTGATTTGTGGCTTAACACCCAATTGGTCTATGATCTCTATTTAAAGAGAATGGAGGGTCATTTGTAGGGTAACTGTTCATGAGAGAAGCTTATGTACATTTTCATTCTTTTATTAGTAAATTGCCTGAAGTGGCTGTGTTGGCTCAGGCTGTGGACTGTTTCCCTCTTTGAGGTTTTAACCATGTAAAAAATACTAGTGTATTGATCTGTGATATGTTTGTGAGTGGTGTCCTTTGGTGTTCTATTTGAGGAACTTACCCTGTAAATTCCTACAAGTGATAATGTTTGTCAATGCAATATTATTCCAAGGTGTTCCAGGGAATGATAGGGACTACAGGACATGCCAACACATGATATGGGAGTGTTATGCTATGCTAGGGCATGCCAACATGTGCTTGGGTGTCCTACTCATGGAAAGATGTTCTAGGTACAAAGATGTTCCAAGACATGCGAGGTGCCAAGGAATGTTAGTGTACTATTCCAAAGCATGTTAAGGTGTGCCATGAGTGTTGAGGAGTGCTAGGTCTCTCTCATTGATAGAATTGACAGAGCTTGATTATAGTATAGTTCCTACACACACTAATGGAACTTTATTTAAAGGAAATTTGCTTGATAATAAACCTAATAGAGATGAATCATGTGTTGGCTTACAGGAAAACTATATTCTTATGACTTGAGGGAAATGATAAATACTAATTTATTCTTAACAAATTGAATGACTATAACCACTATGACCTTAGACACATAATGAAAAAGACTCCACAACAATGGTCTTAAATCGTTATATTTTGACAAAAAATATAATAACATGTACATAGCATCATCAAAAACTCATTGGAATGATCAATGATGACGAACATTTTTTCCATCACCAAAAGTAACTAAAAAGAGAATTGGGGAGGGTCAATAAAATATCGTCATTAGAAGTGTTACAAAAGAGAGAATTAGTGATGGGCCTTTAACGACCCTCACCAAAAGTGTCACCAAAGAGAGAATTAGTGACGAGCCTTTAACGACCCTCACCAAAAGTGTCATTCAAAATGGCTTTGGTGACAAACCTTAAAGGACCATCACAATATACACTTACAACAACAATTGTTTAAAGATTGTCACCATATGCGACATTGGTGATGGACCTTATAGGTCTATCACAGACATGAAGCGTCATAAAAAAATCATTGGAATGATCAATGATGACAAACATTTATTGATCGTCACCAAAAGTAACCAAAAATATCATTAGTGACGGTCAATAAACTATCGTCACTAGAAGTGTCACCAAAGAGAGAATTAGTGATGGTTCTTTAACAACCT
Source organism: Pinus taeda (assembly GCA_000404065.3). Classification (NCBI taxonomy): domain Eukaryota; kingdom Viridiplantae; phylum Streptophyta; class Pinopsida; order Pinales; family Pinaceae; genus Pinus; species Pinus taeda. Next base: position 161,240 of record APFE031120617.1, on the reverse strand, counting down.
TCACCAAAAGTATCACTAAATAGAGAATTAGTGATGGGCCTTTAACGACCCTCATCAAAAGTGTTATGGAAAATGGCTTTGGTGACAAACCTTAAAGGACCATCACCATATACACTTACAACACCATTTTTTTAAAGACCGTCACCATATGTGACATTGATAATAGACCTTAAAGGTCCGTCATAGGCATGACCCTCACCAATGACCTTTTTTCTTGTAGTGTTAGTTAAATTAAATCAAACATGGGGTGAATTTTTACAATGGAACCAATTTTGAATTGAAGAGGAAGAATCTCTTGAAAACCCAAATGAAATGAACCCAGATCATGATGAGAGACAAATTGAAGGGTATATGCCAGAGGAATCAGAAAACCCAACTCCCCAATTGCAGGAAATTTCAGAACCTCAAAGACATAAGAAAATTAAAGAAGATAGAGAAGGAGAACGTGATATTCAATAAAAATTGAGAGAACAAGGATTAAAGGAAAAACAAAAAGAACAAGAATATCCATCATCCCTAGATGTTATTGGTTCCTCCTCCATTGGAAAGAAGGCGAGAATTGGTTCTAGCAGAGCAAAAATAGCTGGTACCAAGATTACGAGGGGGCAAGTGCAATTATTAAGAGAGGAATATGGAGAAGAATATAGCCCCGGTAAATTGCAAGGACTTCCTAGAAAACCTAAAACTAAAGCCAAAATTCCATATAAGGAAGTCCTCAGAGAAGTAGAGGATAAACAATGAAAAGAGAAAGAAACACAAGCTAGAGGAGATTATACTGAGGAAGTATATGCAAATCCAAATAAATAACTTCAATAAGAACAAGAAGCATATATGGAGTATATTCAACCACTCCAACAAGAATAGGGAGAAGTTGAAGAAAATTCATCAAAAGAGATTCAAGAACAAGAAAGCCCTAAAAATCAACAGTTAAACATTCGGGTGCATAAATTAAGGAAAAAAATAAGAATATTAAAAAGTTGAAACAAATTTACTTAAATAAGAGATGGTTAATGAAACGCTAAAATCATCAAATGAAATGTTGAAGGTAGAGCTTATAATAACAAAGAGAAACAAAAATACCGTAAGAGGAAATACATAGATATGTATTAGGAAAATTTCCACATTATTCAAATAAACAAAAGGTTAATGGCAAGGATTAAGGGATTAAAAGAAAACTTGAAGATAGAGTTGACATAGTTGAACCTACTAGTACCAGTCTCAATCTTCTTATTTACACAGCTAGAACAATACAAGATAGTAGAGAGGTGAAATTTTGACTAGGTAGGCAGTGAAATCAAATTTTTGCCAAAATTTGAGATGTTGAAAGGAAGACATCCATTTTGTTGCATAAGGGTCATGATAAAAGATAGGTCTCGGGGAAATATTGGGCTTAAAACATAATATCCGTGACCACCCCATTTTTGATATTATCTCCATTTAAACCTCCATTTCATATCATTTTACCAATTTTGTTAAAGAAAGGGAAATTGAAGGATGAAGTTAAAGGTAAAATCACTAGTAGAATTGTTCTTTTCTTTTTAATTTTTGAATGTTTATAAAAATGTTATTCTTATTACTAATAAAGTTAAAAGGATTAAACTTATCAACACAAGGAATTAGCCACCATAATCCTCCACATAAGGAGGGAAGATTTTGACACTTGGAGGTTGATCCATATCTATTCATTCTATAAGTCAAAGACAAGGTGTACCAAATCAATGTGTTATGCAAAATATCATGGGAGTTGTTATCACCCTAAAATTTTTGTTTCTGAGCTTTGGAAAGTTTGCCTTGTTTCTAGTCATAGTCTTATAGGTTTTGAGTCATCTCATCTAAATAAGGGTCATTCTCTTTTCCAAAAAAAAAAGAAAAAGGTTTCACAACCTCATTCCATGTCCTAGAAGCCTCACCATGTGTTTCGACATCAGTTTGATTCCAAAGGATTGATGTTAGTCTTGGTCTAGTATTTCCATGGTTGTTTTAGAGTCTAAGATCTAAAAGAGAGTCTTTTTGATATGGTCAAATAGGTTCAATACTCTATTCTTGCCTATCACTGGTCCCACATCACACATAAGTTCCATGTCAAACTTGTGTCAAGGTTTCCGTAATGCAAAACTCACTCTAGGAGTTTTCGTAGTGCAAAACCCAGAATTTTCACTGGCCGCTCTACCAAATCGTGGATTCTGAACTAGCAGTTTTCGTAGCATGCTACGAAACCCCTGAAAAAGCCAGTTTCAGCATAAAAGTCTTTGTTTTATGCTTTTACTAGTCAACTTCCAGAAGGGTTCCTGAGAAACTGAGAACTCAATTTTTAAAACTGAAATATCATTTTCTTCCTAACGTACTAATCTACAAAAACCTCTTTCAGTTTCTTCAAATTCGTTCTGAGGTGGGAGGAATTTATGGTTAAACTTGCATTGTGAAACTGCTGAAAGTCAAGCTTTCTCTTCTGGTTTTAACAGTCTTTTTCAAGATCAGTTTTTGGTCACAGGAGAAGGTATTTTGGAATTTTGAAGGAGGTTTCTCTTCATAAACTCTCTAGCTACAATAAACTATCTCACTTTCTTCGTAAGTGTTTTCAATTGGGAGATACTAAGTTTTCTTTGAAAGCCTAATTTCAGAGAACAGATTTTTCCTGTTTTACACGTGTGTTTCAAGGACAGATTCTGGACAGCTGGAGAAGTGTTTTAGAACACCAAGAGAGGTTTTTGTTCTAGACAACATGGAATACAAAAACCTCTTTCATTTTTGTAAAATATGTCATTGATGAGAAGATAAAGGCTCTGTACCACGTGCCATTTTCAAGGATCCTAAACCTAAAAACAGGGAAACATGTTCCCTAATTTATAATGTTTATCATCAACAGTAAGTGAAAACATGGGAGGCTTCATCAAATTTGACCTCATGAGGTTGCAACTGTCAAATAATGCTTTAAATTTTTAGATAAGGTTGTTGTAATCACAATGAGTTACACTCCTAGTTGTATTAGTTCTACAGGACTGCTAGTTAGTTGTCATTTGCATTTAGTAGTTAGTTTTAAGTATCAATAGGTGTCATAGTAGGATGAATTCGAATTCCCCTCATGCTGGAGGAGGAATCTAAGTCATGTAATGAACTCTATATATTGGAGAATATGTAATGCACAAAAGGTTGGAATTTTTTGTAAAGAAATCTCATATGGTGTTTTTGTGTAAGACTATGTTTAAGTAATACAGTATTTGGCTTTGTTTCTCAGTATTCAGAAGGAATTAAATGTTCAAAAAATCTTATGGTTCTCCTCTTCTCATTAATTACAGTGGTACGAATGTATGATTACTTAGAATTCATTGGTTATGCTCTAACTTCCTTCATACATTTGTAGACTGTGTTTTCCTTTATGCTACTAATGTACTCTCCATATGTTGAATACTAGATGCCATGACTTCCACGTAAAGCTAATTTTATTGTCATATTGAAGCATTTCTTGACTCCATAAGCCCAATGGATGTTTACTGATTGTGTTCAACCATTCATATTTCTTCACTTGTTTCATAGAGTTAGCCATCTAATTCATTTTCAAAATATTTAACCTAATGAGAGAGCCCTCTCAGGTTGAGGAGGCTAAGCCTCAGCCAAAAGTTGGTTTGAAATAGTTACTCAAGGTCTACCTGATCAGTAGCCTAATCAGGGCTAGGTTTTGTGATAACATTTTTGTGCATCTGCCGGGAGTTTGAAGATTATTCATTCCCGAAACTAAGAAGTTAAACTTCTGAAGGTAGCAGGAGCTCAGATTTTTTTTTTAAGGCTGCAAACTACCTTGGCGACTCCACACATCAAATAACAAATTGGAAGGTGACTCCACTGCTAGAAGATCAGTAGCTTGATGAAGTTTAAAGATGAGTTCCATTGCAAGAATGAATTCCAAGTATGCCCCTCTGAATTGGTCTCATATCCCTGGTTTCCCAAATCCTATGCCAAAGGTTTATTGGTTAGATGATCTTCCAATGTTCAAAGATGAAAAGAAAGACAATGCTACTCTTCATTTGGTTAGGTTTCATATGCATGTATGCAGTCTTAAGGTTCAGTTCCCTGAAGATTGTCTCATGAAGATGTTTATGACCACTTTAGAAGGAAAAGCATGGTCTTGGTATAAAATCTTGGAAAATGGTTCATTATATTCTCTTGCTGTTTTCCATGAAGTATTCTATGACATGTATAAAGAGTGTCATCCCTCCTTATTGCTGGTCAAATATTGTTGTAAACATTCTGCGAGTTTTATTCAACATTTGGAGGATTGTTATGATGATGATGAATTTATGGATGAAGAAATTTTAGAGGCTCTTCATAACAATACATTTCAACAACTAGAAGAAACGATAACACCCCATGAAATGCAGCATGAAAATCAACAAGGGTTTACTTATGAAAACCATGTTACATCCTCTGATATAAATGATAAAATGCAGCAAAATTGCCAATCTTTTGATCATAAAGAGTATGAAAATGATTACAAACACCAAGAAGAAATACTGGAAGAAATTTTTTATAACCCTCAGGCAGAGGAAAAGGTGTTCATTTTTGTAATTCCTTGTAGCAGCTTACATCAAAGAATGATCATAATAGTGAGGAAAATTACATTGTTTGTGGGAATCATTTAGAAAAACAGTTGGATAGCATATCAAATAAATGTTGTGTGACTGAGGATTAGTTGTTTGAAGATATAGAATGTTATGAGAATCATCAAACTAACCATGTGTTTTTGACCCTATAGGTAACTACATGGAAAATATTTACTGTTCAGGCTTCCGAACAGTTACACCTCATGCTGCCTTGGTTATTTCAGTACCTTGTTTATTTTTGCTTCAAGCACAGACAAGAGATTCAAGTGTTAGATCAGATCGACGACTGGCTTCATTGAAATTTTCATGTTCCTTGAGCTACAAGTGGATATTGCAGCTGATAGGGTAGGTAGGAATGTGCAAATAAGCTCGGGGTAGGTTGACTGAGCATCTGTTTCAGTAGGTGCAGTTTGAATTCTTATTTCAGAAATCATTATAGGCTTGAGGAGTAGATTGGGCAAAAGTTCAGAGTTTTATTCTTGAGGATGGATAGCGGCACTAGAGCTACAAGTTCTTAGTATACCACATGGGCACATTATCTCTAGCGGAGCCATTGTTATCACCCTAAAATTTTTATTTTAAGCTTTGGAAATTTTGCCTTGCTTCTAGTCATAGTCTTATAGGTTTTGAGTCATCTCATCTAAATAAGGGTCATTTTCTTTTCCAAAAAAAAGAAAAAAGTTTCACAGCCTCATTCCATGTCTTAGAAGCCTTACCATGTGTTTCGACATCAGTTTGATTCCAAAGAATTGTTGTTAGTCTTGGTCTAGTCTTTCCATGGTTGTTTTAGAGTCTAAGATATAAAAGAGAGTCTTGTTGGTATGGTCAAATAGGTTCAATACTCTATTCTTGCCTATCACTGGTCCCACATCACACATAAGTTCCATGTGTCAAACTTGTGTCAAGGTTTCCGTAGTGTAAAATTCACTCTAGGAGTTTTCATAGCGCAAAACCCATAATTTTCACTAGCCACGCTACGAAATCGTGGATTCTGAACTAGGAGTTTTCGTAATGCGCTACGAAACCCCTGAAAAAGCTAGTTTAAGTCTCTGTTTTCTTCTTTTACTAGTCAACTTCCAGAAGGGTTCCTCAGAAACTGAGAACTCAATTTTGAAACTGAAAGAGGCTTTTATTCCTAACATAATAAACTACAAAAGACTCTTTCAATTTCTTCAAATTCGTTCTGAGATGGGAGGAATTTATGGTTAACATTGCGCTATGAAACTGCTGAAAGTCAAGCTTTCTCTTCTGGTTTTAATAATCTTTTTCAAGATCATTTTCTGGTCACAGGAAAATGTATTTTGAAATTTTGAAGGAGGTTTCTCTTCATAAGATCTCCAGCTACAATAACCTATCTCACTTTCTTCATAAGTGTTTTTGGTTGGGAGATACTAAGCTTTCTTTGAAACCCTAATTTCAGAGAACACATTTTTCCTGTTTTACACGTGTTTTTCAAGGACAGATTCTGGACAGCTGGAGAAGTGTTTTAAAAAACCAAGAGAGGCGTTAGTTCTAGACAACATGGAATACAAAAACCTCTTTTATTTTCGTAAAATATGTAATGGATGATAAGATAAAGGCTCTGTCCCACGTGCCATTTTCAAGGATCCTAAACCTAAAAACAGGGAAACATGTTCCCTAATTTATAAGGTTTATCATCAACAATAAGTGACAACATGGGAGGCTTCATCAAATTCGACCTCATGAGGTTGCAACTTTCAAAGAATGCTTTAAATTTTTAGATAAGGTTGTTGTAATCATAATAAAGAGTTACACTCATAGTTGTATTAGGTCTATAGGACTGCTAATTAGCTGTCATTTGCATTTAATAGTTAGGTTTAAGTATCAATAGGTGTCATAGTAGCATGAATTTGAATTCCCCTCATGCTGGAGGAGGAATCTAAGTCATGTAATGAACTCTATATATTGGAGAAGATGTAATGCACAAAAGGTTGGAATTTTTTGTAAAGAACTCTCATATGGTGCTTTTGTGTAAGACTCTGTTTCAAGTAATACAGTATTTGGCTTTGCTTCTCAGGATTTAGAAGGAATTCAATGTTGAAAATATCTTATGGTTCTCCTCTTCTCATTACTTACAGTGGTATGAATGTATGATTACTTAGAACTCATTGGTTATGCTCTAACTTCCTTCATACATTTGTAGACTATGTTTTCCTTTATGCTACTGATGTACTCTCCATATGTTGAATTCTAGATGCCCTGACTTCCATGTAAAGCTAATTTTATTGTCATACTGAAGCATTTCTTGACTCCATAAGCCCAATGGATGTTTACTGATTGTGTTCAACCATTCATATTTCTTCACTTGTTTCATAGAGTTAGCCATCTAATCTTTATCAAAATCTTTAACCTAGTGAGAGAGCCCTCTCAGGTTGAGGAGGCTAAGCCTCAGCCAAAAGTTGGTTTGAAATAGTTACTCAAGGTCTACCTGATCAGTAACCTAATCAGGCTAGGTTTTGTGATAACGAGAGCTTCCATAATATTATCCAAACAAGCTAAGGACCAGTCACTAGAATTTAAGAAGAAAAATACACATTATGGAATGGAGGCAAATTACATTTTTATTGTATTTGTCTATTGTTAGTATGAAAATGCGAAATTGACCCTTATTTTGGGTAGCTCGGTTAAGCGGTAACATTTTGTAGAAAAGTAGATAGATGATACAAATATGTGTTGGAGAAAATGAGACTTTTAAGACACACCTACTCTTTTGTACTAAACCTCTGTTTTTAATAATATAAGAAGGATTTATGCAGGTGATTATATAATTTTGCAGTATCTTTTCGTAGCTTTAATAGTAACATATACTAGGTGCTCCACCTAGTACATGCTACTTATGTTTTATTATACTATTTATTAAGTTTTTATATGGTTGGATTAATTTTTTTTCATAATCTTATGATGTATATAAGAAACGAGCATGCTATGTTTTTGCTGTAATTGCTATAATTGTTATTAAAGTTGTTGTAGTGATCCTGTAATTACACATGAATTCTTGTAATTATGTGCTAGAATTTCTTGTAGTGATCCTGTAATCACACAAGAATTCCTATAATCATGTGTCAAAACTTCATCTAGCGATTCTATAATCACACAGGAATTCCTACAACAATTATTGGATTTCTTGTAGTGATCCTTTAATCATACATGAATCTACAATTTTTTTGTAAATGAATACTTTGTTTTCTTGAAATAATTTTATGAGGTAGATTTATTTAGTTTCTATCTAAAGTACTAATACTTCAAACCAATAGTATAATTAGATTGTTATCATGCTTACAAATAATAGTTAGGAGAACATTTTAGTTTACATAAAAGAATTGTTTTTATCTTTGAATGGACTTTTGTTTACACAACCTAGAATATTGATTCTATTTAAATTCATTTTCATTACAATCTTAGTTGATTTTGACCAACAATTAATTTAGAAAAATTATCTGGCGAGGAAGTGTGATGCATTTTGCTGAATCTGTAAACTTTATGCAAACAAATTAGAATTGAATTTAAGAACCTTAAAGTCAATGTAATTTGAATCAACTCTGGGATCCACTTGTACATGCTTTATTAGTAGTTTTTCATAGGAAAGTGGTAAGAACCTATTCACACACATTGTGTTTCACCTTGAAGTTTACCTACCTAGATTGACAAAATAAGTCTTAATTAATTTATCCCACTTTATGACTTGACATGATATTCCACCCAAACTATGCTACTAATGCGAGTATGGTCCTAATAGAAGAATATATTTCCATAGGGGAAAATGTCTCCTCATAATCAACTTCCTCTACATGTGAGAAGCTGTTGGCCACAAATATGGCCTTGTACTTTCAACACTACCATCAACTACATGTTTCACCTTATATGCCCACCTAGAGCCAATAAAATATTTTCCCTAAGGTATAGGCACAACCTCCCAAGCATCATTTTTCATGATAGGTCATACTCCTCCACTATGGCATCTACCCACACCTGCTGGGAAACTGCCTCAACAAATGAAGAAGGCTAAAATTCAATTAGTTATGTCATGAGTGCCATATATCTGGTATATTTGTCTAGAGATGTCCTTTGTCTACGCAAGGAGCTAGGAGCTCCAACATGCTCCTCAACATCTTGCACCAACCATTTTGCCTCCATAATTCTCTTTCTCCCTTCTCCGGAAGGCTTCATTCATGTGAGTGGGTGTGTCTAGTTGATATGCTCTTTGCTCCATATGTGGCTACTCGATAACATTTTTTGGTTCTGCTTGGGGCTCCTCCTTTTGAGCTAGAAGCTCCTCCTCTAGTGGAATGCTCTGCTCTCTCTCTAGAGAGCTTGTCATGGCCCTCTCCTCATCAAATCTGACATCTCTCCTCATCACAATCATCTTGAGTGAAGGCATGTACACCTGGTAAATATGAGTTGTCTCTGTGTATTGTACAAAGATCCCCCTCTAGAGTAGGCTCCAACTTTTTCCTGCTATTTTTGGAGACATGATAATATTACATGGGTCCAAAAATGAAAAAGTGGGAGACATCTGGCTTCCTCCCAAAGAAAGTCTCTTCAAGTGTGATAATTCCAAGAATTTTGTGAGGGCTCATGTTATGCAAATAAACAACTATATTGCATGCTTGTTCCCACATGTATAGTGGTAGTCCCTGATCATGAACCATTGTTGTTGTAACCCCTACAATGCTTCTATTTTTCATCTATTTTGCCTCATTTTGTTGTGGGTTGTGAGGTGTAGTCAACTTCCTTCTAATACCCTCCTTGGCACATAATTATTTGAATGCATTATACACATACTCTCCTCTGTTATCACTTCTCAAGGATTCAATTTTATGTCTAGTCTCATTTTCAACTAAGTATTTGAATTCAACAAATTTTGAATAAACCTCATATTTCTTCTTCATAAAATAGATCCAACATTTGCGGGAAATATCATCTACAAAGATCACATAATACTTGTGATTTGCAATTGAGACTATAGAAAATGGTCCACACATCTGGGTGGAATCACTCCAAGGTGGATCCATCTCTACTATCTCGGCCCAAGAAGGAGGATTTAACATATTTTATAATAGTGCGTCCCTTGCAAACATCATGTTGATCAAGGGTGCATTTTGGAGGTCTAGTGGTGATTTGCTGCATTATTTCCAAAGTTCCATGGTGTAGGTGTCCCATGCACCTATGTTAGAGCTCTTCCAACATCTTGGCCCTGAACATGTTATGCCTTGCTACTCAATGCAGCACATGCATCCACCTCTAGCTTGTAGATATTTTTAACCTAAACATCAATTTGCTGTACTTTTCCAGTAGCAACATGCTTCAGATAAGATTTATCCTTACTGAACACCACATCATATCCACTGTCTTCAAGTATAGCTACACAAAATTATTTTTTCTTCAGACTAGGCACATACATTACATTCTTTAGGTGAAAATGGGAGCCTAACTCCCTATTAAAGGTGATAGTGTGAATCCCTTTGGTACTATACCTTCCATCATCTCCAAGTTCTACGTGTAATTCTAGGTCCTCATCTAAATTGCTGAAGAATTCCTTATTTCTTGTCATATGAAATGAAACACCAGAATCTAAGTACCATACACTGCCTCGTACAACACTTTCCATGCATGCAGTGAGTGTGAAATCCAACTCGAATTGTAATGTGAGAGAATCATATCCTGCTGCTCTTGCAAACTTCTTACTCAATTTCTTTTGTGGACACTTGGTTTCATAATGTCCATACTCATGACAGTGAAAAAAATTATTTTTATTGAGATCTTTCTTCTTGCCATGGTTCTGGCTGGATTCTACCTTACCTTGTGCCTTCTTTCCCTTGACTTTCTTTCCTTTTCCCGCCAAATAACTTTTTCTTCCTCATCAGTTTTGGATGTGACACCATTTCTAGTGTTTCTTCTAATCTCCTCTTGCACCCAGTGAGACTAAAGTCTCTCCCAATATGGGACCTTGTCTCTTCCATTAATTGGATCTTGATAATTGTTCTATGATTTCAAGAGGTTCAAGAGTGCTAAGCTCACAAGTTCAGATGATGGAACATTTTCTCCAACTCCTCATAGTTCATCTCTCACCTGAGTGAATCTGGATAGGTATTGAACAATAATTTCAATAATTTCCTTTTTACCCATTTGAATGTTCCCTAGCTTATATCTCAATGCTAATTTCCTGGCATCACCGCTACTTTGTAATAGATCTATCATATTTTTCCACATTGCAAATGGATTCTCCTTTCTACGATAATTAAAAACCGCATGACCTCTAACTCTCTAGAATAATCCTCTTGACTTTTGCTGTGTATTTCTTCCATTATGCCAATTGTTGAGCATCTAATGTTGCTGGTTTTGGAATATCAGCTTGTGCGTATTCCAGTAGTCCATTGTCATCCAAAGTAACATCCATCCTGTCTTTCCAAGAACAGAAATTCGAAGTGCCCTCCAATACATACCCAAGCCTCAATCCATTGAAAGACCGTCTCCGGTTCATTTCGCAAGCAAGTTCATTTCACAAGCAGGTTTGCGAGCTCTAGGAAGGGGATAATGTGGCCCTGAGCCATGAATGGTGCATCAAAACTTTGTTTTGTGGTTGTGGGAAAGGGCGTGGAAATCCATTGTGGGTAGCAGATTTGGACAATAGAATAGAAGAGCTTGTAGTTCCTGCTTAATTATTTGAAGCGAAGGGAATAAATCAAATTTTGGGAAAGAAATAAGGACATGACCAGCGTTTGTGATTGGGAAAATAACAAGTACTGCAAACTGTGACTGCTAACTCTCGTATCACACGGAAGTCGTTCATTGATTAGCTTTTATTGAGGGGGCGTGGTTCCTCTTGAGAGTTTTGTCGTCTGTTAGTTTTCATTCAAAACTACCATGTGAAACCTTTGTCTCAAATATTTTCGTCATCTATTAATTAATAACATATCCAAATATGAAATTTGCTTCTCCCTCAGCGGAGTTTTCCCGACTCTTCAACTCTCACAGCCCCCAAATTTGACATTTTATAGAATGCAGTAATTGAGGAGAGACTATGCATGTAACTTAATGCCATGCATGCAGATATAGTTTGTATTCATTCATATTTAACGTTCAGATCTTGTTTGCATTAATTTAGTTTTAAATAGTCGTGTAAATAATGCATGAGATATTTTCCAGATAAATTATCATAAAAATTCTACAAAAGAACATTAAATTGTTTGGTTGGTAAAAAAGAGCATTGAACTATTTGTTTTGTAAAGTTGCAAATTCTTTTTATTATGCTTTACAACTTTTATTGTTAAGTTGATAAATGAGATATTTTTTAAAATAAATTTTTAGAGACATTTCATAAAAGAGCATTTTGTTTTTTAAAGTTGCAAATTTCTTTTATTAGGTTATAGGTTCTATTATTATGATTAATTATGTTGAAAGGTGTATTTTATTGTGGGTTTTTGTTGCGCAAACATTGATAAATGATATATCTTTTAAGATAATTTTTTATAGACATTTCATAAAAAAGCATTTTGTTTTATAAAGTTGCAAATTTCTTTTATTATGTTATAGTTTCTATTATTACGATGATTAATTATGTTGAAAGGTGTATTTTACTGTGGGTTTTTGGTGTGCAAACACTGTTCACTGTAGCGAATTAGAGAGCTTAATTTATCTATCCAAGTTTGACACGTGATTAGTTTTCATTGCTTTAATTTATTTATTATTATTATTATTATTTTTATTTTTGAAAACTGCTCTGGCAAGCACGTACAATGCTTGAGCACTCGTGAGCTGGCCATTGCCATGACTACAGTGTAGCAACTCTACGTTGTATGATACAAATTTCATCACGGGGTGCAGGAGGTCCCCTAAGATCTCCTAGATCTGGACCATGCCAGAATGGTGTTATGTCGACTACCCATTGGTGCCCCTATCTAATATTTAAAGGATAAAAAAATATGCCGAGAATAGGCAATGAATTAAAAATTTTCATTATAGCCATTACTCACCTTGTTCCCTTATGCTTGATGGCATCGACGTCCTAATGGATGCTCCAATTTTGCGAGGCAAGGGAGACACCAACAAAATAAGAAATAAGAGAATGCCCATATAAATGAAACAATGTCTGCTAATGTTTGCAACAGTCGTCACTCGACCCTCACCCATTTTCTTAATGGCACCGATGTGTTATCGGGAAATCTAGTGTCTATGCAAAGCTGCTAGTCCCAGTAAGATGGGTAGCTATCTTAGAAACAAACAGATTAAAGTTAATTTTGTTTTCCTTTACGAGAAATAGATAGGAGAGGAGTAAAGAATACCAACCTCGATATTTCTCTTGGTTCCTCGCTTGTTCCTTCTCTTCTTTGACAGATCTTTGCCGCTCTTTCCTTGATCACTCCACTTCAAAGAGTACTTGTAAAGTCAAAGCAACATAATACCTTCAAAGTGCAGAGAACTATAATCATAAACAATATAGGACTAGATATATATTGACCACACAAATGCACATATTATCAGACATACAAGAATGTGGAGGAAAACTTGAATAGCTTTATTGATGTAAAGATTAGAAGAGAGGATTACAACCCATTGATTTGACCCAGCGTCATCCTCCCAGCATGAAAACCCTTATTCACCTCATGAAAAGCTTAGATCACCCAACACTATGATATTCCACCAGGAAACCAACAACACTTCTTTACAAGATACAAGATTCCAGCCTTTGGATCTCTGGGATGAGGGATCCATATATAGATGATTGCAAGGGGGTTGAGTCAGCTTCTGGGATTTTGATTAGTGTCTTCTCTCTGATAGTTCTTGATTCCACTTGGACATTGATGATCTCTTACTCATCCTTGGGTGAATTCAAAGAGGCAAGTGTCACAGGAGAAGTTTCTGGAAGATTCCCTGATCATCCACCTTGCAAACTGTCTCTGCCATTTGTCTTCTCTCGCCCATTGCACCCTACAGAAGGGATTTCCAGTATGCATCACACTTTTTGCACTGAGCAGGGGAGATGCATCGCAACCTTAGGACTGAGCAATCTGTATGGTCCAGTTTTGCCCAGTTCTGAGCAGTTTTCTGTGGAGAACTTCTGGGAGATGATGTAATCAGCTGACCTTGTTCCTTTAGGGCATGAAACAACACTTTTATGGACTCAGAAGCCCTTGGTTTATGCACATATGTGATTGGGGTTACAGTGCCCAAATATGTCTATAACATTTTCCCCCTAAAGCATGAGGTCGAAAATCTTTTGATGTCAGGTGAAATGCTTTGTCATGAGGATCCGAGGTTTTTCGAACTGGAAGGCGACCTGTAATAAGATACAATACAATACATTATCTTCATAACATTTTCATGGTCTAGCTGAGGTGGGCATTCCCATGCTCAGCTTTATAAATTCATTTTCATGTACATAGGACAGACAACCGTCTGTATGGCAGACTGATGATTTTGATAGAGCCATCATCCTTTGATTCAGATGATCATCTGTGCAGCAACGATGTACGTTTGATGTCATTATTTTCCTGAATATATCGCAGTGCGGATAGATGAAACTAGATCCGGAGTCTTCAAACTCGTCCAATCTTTGCCCGAAGTACAAGTCAATCCATGTGAAAAATGTTCTGGAGTCGAACATGGAAAGACATCGCCTGATTACCAGCCAATGATGTAAGTTGTTAATAAGCGTGAGAGGAATCACTGATAATGATGATGACCCTCAAGGTACTACAGTAAAATTCGTGTGGTGTGAAAATGGGACTTGGCGTTGAACATCACACAAAATCTTTTGGTCGAAGGCCATTGATGTAACCCTATCGCTGCAAGTGAGAAACTTGTCATTGAGGCATGCAAGCTTCAAAGTACTGAAACGGTTGTTCCTAAGTTGACTTCTTGGATAATGAGCTGTCGTTGACAAGAAGTAACCCATCGTAGGAGGGCCTTAATGAATCCCACATCTATGACATGGAACGCAGCAAATGATTTTGTGGAGGTGAAGATGATTTGATGATACAGGGTTCAGGGTGGCGGTCATGAAGGAATGAAGTGTGAAGGTATTGCAGTGGGTGAGACACAAGCTGGGTTGGTGAATTCTCTGATCGACTTCTCTTGAACATATCAACGACACTGAAATGGATTGATAGCGTTAACTCCAAAGATGGATGGTACGATGGACCAATGGTAGTATGACCGGTGAACGGAATAACCCAACCCGACTCAATCATGGTGATGGAGTGAAAGTGTCATGTTTAAGAGCGACTTGCTACCAATAAAGTTTCTTCAAGTTTTCTTCCCAATTTTTCCCTAGTCATTGCTGACCAGTAACTCTTTATTTTTATCAAGCTTGAGGAGGATAACATATGCTTGTTCTATAATTTTCCCTTTGGGCAAACTCATCGCTATGTTTTAACGAGCCTAGCGACAATGAAACTTGTTCTTGTCTCTATGGACAAGTTTGTCGCTATTGGTTTTAACGAGTTTAACGACAAAGACAACTCGGTCCTTTTTTAATTTTAGAGAGTCTGAAAAGGGACGGAAAGGAAACTCCAGTAATCATTTTTCGTCATATAATCCCTTAAGTCGGAAAAAGTATAAAATAATACGAAAGGGATGAATTTTCGATAGTTTTAACAAGCCGAACAAGACAAGCGCTCAATATTTTTATGTAATAATCCCTTAGGTCCAAAAAGATTAAAATCTAGAGGAGGGATAACACTCCCAGTAGCTTTAACGAGCTGGAGAGGCCAACTGCTCAACAATCTTTTCATATTTTACAAGTCAAATGAAAAGAGCTTAAAGGAGACTCATTTTTGAGGAACGAGTGATATTTTTGGGTAGCCACTGATTCCAGGTAAGGTTTGGAATTTTCCAATCATGACAGTGTCACAAGGATGGCTAATAGAATCACTCTTCGCAGCTGTCCCTCCAAAGGGTAAACAATCAAATGGAGGCATATGATTGGCTAAACAGAGTCGAGGTGATGGTAAGAACATGACCAGGGCTCAAAAGCTGATGATAATGCATTCGCAATGGTTATTTACTGGAGGTTGGTTCATTTTTTAATGAGCTTAAACTCTGGGGGAACTTTTGCTCACTGCTTAGGTTTAATTTTTAACGAGCTTGAACTTCGCATAAAAACTGCTCGTGATAATGGTCATTGATATTCGACCCACCGTTAACACTATGTTCTTTTGACGGTCGTATTACCTATTCAATTGCTCCATCAAACTGATTGGAAATGAAAATACATGCTTGAAAAATGAGTTAAAACACTAATACCCTACTCGAATCATGTGAAAATTAATTTAAAATTAGTTTTTACCCCTCATTTTACCATTTCATTTGAACTTGAGATTGTTGGAGCTTTGGAGGTGCTTTCCCCTTGATTTTCACTAGCTGATTCTGGGAGATTTTGTGGATGATTCTTGGCGTTGCCTGGACTAGGTAGGAGCTAAACCTGTGCTCTTCAGTTGCATTCTTCCCTTTTCTAACTCTGAGCATGTTTCCCTGCTTTTCTGAGCCTCTGGGGTTTGAACAATTCACTCTGCCCCCATCGCACCCTGTGTACATTGAAAGGTGTGATGCATACTGTGCTGGCCATTGGCTAGTTAGTATGCATCGTTCCTAGTACACAGCTGGGGTGCATTGGGCGCAAGGAGGGAAAATTGTGCACTGTTGTTTCATGGAAATTTTGCCTTTTTTTTGCCAAATTAGGATCCTGACTCTTCTCTTGTTTGTTTTAGAGATTCATCGGAGGAAAATGGTTGTTACATGGCGAGAATGCGAGCATGAAGAAGAGGACATGGTTGTTTTACATGATCTGGGTACGGTAACTGCATTGCGGAACTGTGGTTTGCTCAAGTTCTTCTGCATCTCTAGCATGAGGCAACAAATCAACTTGTTGCAATATTTTCTTGATGCATGGGATCCTACCAACCAGGTGTTCCAAATCAAAGAAAAATCCATCCCCTTGACTGTCGTGGACATCTACTTTTTGACTGGTTTATCGAGGCGTGGTGCCCTTCTCTCACTATCAAGTTCCACCCGTGGGGGCGAATCCATGAGGGATTATATTCGCCGATACTGTAGAGAAGGATCTCAGCCGAGTAGGGACAACAAGATTAACATCCGAGATGCCACTGACTAGTCTTTGAGGACCATCTTGTTTACCTTTGCTAGACTGGCTGGTAGTGCGACTCTTCACTTGGCCAACAGGTCCTATATGCAGTATGCCTTAGAATGCCTTGAACCGAGGTGTTCAACTGGTGTGATGCAGTACTTCCGGTAATAAAAGAACAACTTACCAAGGTGAAAAACAGATGATCTAAGAACTTTGGCTATGGTTCCATTTTGACCACTTTCACCTTGGAGAAGATCTCAGTGATGCAGCCACAGTACATTTCACTTGGTTTTCCGCCATCGATTGAACCACGGATGTAAAGATGGGTTGACCTTATGGCCCAACATGCTGGTCAGCCACAGGTTTCTTTCTCTGATGCCTTCTTTGAGTGGTTCAACCGTCAGGAGATGGTTTATGCCGAGTGTCGGTATGCTGGGATGGATTTCTGGGGTGACCCAGATTTGGTGCTGTCGGCTAGTGAGCAGTGGAGTGCTATAGGTAAAATTTCTGACCATATCCTTGTTTATTGCTTTTATAATGTTCTTGTGCTTTCTTTTACCAAGACTAATCAAAACTCATGTGCTCATGCATATATCATACCGTTGCGACTAGCAATGTGCTTGAGAGCACCAGCTGCCGTTCTAGCAGGAGAGGCTGTAGGGAGGGCTATCCTTCGCGAGCTGGATGTGGCCGAGACTCTTGCAGCATTGCAGGATCAGATCGAAGGCCTCACTCTCAGTATCCCGGATGTGAGGACTGACGAGCTGCCTTTGAGATTACATCGACATACTACTGGCGTGCCACGTCGATGGACTAGGCTTTTACGCATGATAGCATAGGCGGTGACTTGCTATCACCAACACCATTAGACTAGGGTGCCCCCTAGCATCTTGAGTTTTTGGGTCATTTGACCGATTTTGTCTTGGACACATAACACTATGTGTAAACCATAAACAGTTATATATATTTTTGATTTTCGGAGCTTCATTTTGGTTAAGTTATATAATCGTGATGCAAATATTGATGAAATGCTTTTCTTTTATAAATGTTGCAAATGTCTATCTAACACATAATTTTCCAATGAATCTGTTAACGTGTTTAATTTTATGGAAATATGTTGATATTGAATAAAATCGAACTATCTTTCCAAAATCTTGACCTTTAGGAACATGCGATAGATGGCTAGATTCTGTACAGAATAGACACCGGTGAGCTGTAGAATGACGAGTTGTGAGTCTATCCTGACAACAAGTTGGCGTATGCCATGTGCGATGGCATCAGAGAGGAGCTCTATCAACACACTGTATTCAGCGATGTTGTTCATTGATTGGCCAATACATACCCCTCTGAAACTCACTAACTCGCCGCTTGGATCAAAGATGGCCCAGGCCACAGAAGATAGGTTTCGCGAACTATGGCTCGCTCCATCAACATATCCAACAAATGATTCCACTAGGTTCGACATCTGCAACAAATGCAAAGGCAGATTACCTAACCAAAACAATTACTCTTAGTGAAAACAAAAATGTAACAAAAGCATAGGGGTTACGATACCGAGTTAAGCATAGTAACGCTTAAGGTACAACCCATTGCGGGGTTGCGCCAGTGGAATCCCATCATAATCCACTAACTCGTAGGCTCCTTTTGCTAATACAAGCTTGAAAATATAGGGGCCCATCCATAAAGACTTGAACTAACCTGCTCCCAACTTATCAGATTCCTGGTTGTAAAGTAAGACCAGGTCACCTTTTGAGAAGACACGGGGTTTGACATTCTTGTAAAATTGCACCTTGACTCATTTCTTACGGGCTTCGTTAGCCAAGGTGGCATCACGACGGGTTTCATCCAGTTGGATTAATTCCAAGAAACGAGCCTCCTCTTCTAAAGTTCCGGGGAGAAGGTCGACTGCGAGCTTGAGGGAGGAGATTTCGCACTGAACTGGTAAGATTGCTTCTAGGCCATACACCAACTGAAATGGTGTAAACCCAATCGCATTCCTCACCGATGTCCGGTATGCCCATAAGGCTGAGTACAAGATCAGGTGCCAACTTCGTTTATGGACTCCAATCATCCTTTGCAACATGCACTTCAGGACTTTGATGGTTGCCTCAACTTGTTCGTTAGCTTGTAGAGAATATGGAGTAGAGTTGTCGTGGGACAATCCTAATTTGGCAGCCAACTCAACCATCATGTGATTGTGAAAATGCGATCCATGATCTGTGACTATAGCTTGTGGAACACCGAATCTAGAGACTACATGATTGAAAAAGAAAAGAGCAGCCGTTTTGCCACTGTTGTTTAATGTAGGCATCGCCTCGGACCATTTCGTAAAATAGTCAACTGCGACTATAATATACCCATGCCCCCTGGCCAAGGTGGGGTTACATGTCATGAAATATATGCCCCATTTGGTGAATGGCCCAATGGCGACTATTGGCTGCAGAGGTGTGGGTGGGATTCTGGTTTTGCGATCGAAGATTTGATAAGCATGGCAACTTCTGACTGCGGTTATGTAATCTTTGAACATTGTTGGTTAGAAGTACCCTGCTCGTAAAATCTTTTGTGCTGTAGCGTAGCCAGATTGATGCCCCCGACATGTGCCTGAATGACAATCATTCAGGACTGTTTCGGCCTCCTCATGGGTGAGGCACCTCCGCAAAACTGTATCGATACCACGACGGTAAAGTGTATCACCGACAATCATGTAGTCTTTTTCTTGGTATCGAGTACGTCGCTGTTCTGAACGGGAGGTATTCGACCTATATGTTTGGGTCTAGAGATAGATGATTATATCTCCATACCACAGATCACTTGAATATATCAGAAACAAAGATTCATCCACGATTTTTGTATTGGATGTTGTATCGTTGGACGACGATGGGAGATCGCATAGTAATTCCGCGAAAACCAAAGATTTCTTTGATTTGGATTTTATGAATTCCAGATCAAACACTTGCAAAATTGCTATCGATTTGGAATATTCCCCCCCTACTAAATATCGTGACAAGATATAAGTCATGTGGTTGCAATCTGACAAAATGGTAGTTTTTCGAAAGAGGATATAGTGTCGAAATATCTGTATTGCTTGAACAGCTGCGAGAGCCAGCTTTTCAACATAGGAGTACTTGATTTCTGTATCATTTAAGTTTCGACTTAAATAATAGATAGGATGTTCAATTCCATTATCTTCCTGAACTAAAACCATTGCTATGGTCGTATCTGCTGCAGCCAGATACAGGTTAAATTCCTTTTGATAATCAGGAGCATACATTAATGATGCTTTTATTAGGGATTATTTTAAAGCATCAAAGGAAGCTTACGCGACCTGATCCCAGATGAAGGGTACTTCTTTTTTCAACAGACGAGTATAACCTTTAGCAAGTTTGGCATAATCTGGAATGAACCTCCTCAGAAATTTCTTTCCCTTGAAGTTTCTGAATTTGAAGCAAATTTGAATGTGGAGGCAAATCAATGATTGCCTGAACCTTATAGGGGTCGAGACGAATCCCATCATTCGAAACTACAAAGCCAAGTAAATGACCAGAACCGACACAAAACACACATTTGTGTGGATTGAGTCGTATCTTGTAGTGTCGGCAACGTAGAAATATTGCTCTCAAATGCTGCGGATGATCGGTCCGCTTTCACGAATGATCCGGAAGGTTGTCAAGATATGGTTGAATGATGTTCTTGATGTCATCGAAGGCATAATTCATTGCCCTCTGAAAGGTAGCCCCTGCGTTCTTTAAACCAAAAGGTAGCTTGCGGTAAGCGAATGTGCTCCACAGACAAATAAATGCAGTCTTTGACTGGTCCTGTGGGCGGATATTTATTTGATTATACCCCAAAAATCCATCCATAAATGAAAAGATTTCACATCCAGCGCATTCATCAATTATCTGGTTAATGAAGGGTGTAGGGTAGTTGTCTTTTGGACAAGCTTGGTTTACATCCCTATAATTGACGCACACTCTAATCGTTCCTTGCTTTTTCATCACAGGAACAATATTCGAAACCCAATCGGTTAGAGGAACCAGGTAAATGAAACCAGCATGGAGAAGTTTTTCAACTTCTGCCTTAATGGTAACGACTTTCTTGGGGTGCACCTGCCAAAGCCATTGTCGTACTGGTTTGACATCTGAATACATCTTAATTTTGTGTTCAACTATGCTCGAGTCAATGCTTGGCATTTCTTGATATGACCATGCAAAGACATCTTTGAACTCGCGAAAGAGAGGGTAATATATTTCCAGTTCTGAAGGAGAACAAGATTTACCGACATGAATATTGTCTACAACATTTGGTTTGGTTGAGATATTGATGGTGATAGTCTCTTCAATATTGGACAAGTTTCGCTTGGAATCCACCGTATTTACAATATTTGATAGGAAATCAAATACTGAAGGATGATCAAGGTCACTGGAACAATCTTCTTTATAATCTGGAAGATGGGAACAATGGTGGTAATCTTCCCATGGTGCCTCGTCAATCATCATTGACTGAAAAATTCCTTCATCTGTAGAATGTACATGCGACCAAGGATATGAAGGGGTACCATATTCTTTAGACCTATCTATCCACACGCTTGATGAGCGTTGATTTGGGTTCGCCTCCCATGCCGAAAACATTGATTGCTACAATATTTCTATTGGGCTTGGAGGAAAAACCTCGCAATGATCCATACTAACATCGTGATCGGATATCTTCTGAATGGAAGAAACCATACTGCAGGTTCCTACCGTGGCCACTTCCGCAAGATTGTTTGGAGGCGACAGAGCAAAAGTACCCATCAATGTTGGGTCTTTTAGTAAGCCTACTTCAATATTTTGAAGCGACTGAGAGCTCTCGTGGATCATCGGAATGCTTCACGTAACTTGTGAATTGTTGGGGAGAAACATTTGTTGGTCAACGATTGTAATTCCTCCTTGGAAAGGAAATGCAATCTTTCTAAAGTATGTCAACACAACAGCGGCCATAGCATATATCCAGGGCCTTCCCAGTAGGATGTTGTAATCGAGGTTTCCGTCGATAACTTCAACATCAATTTCTACTGTCTTTCCCCCCAGTTCGACTTGCAAGTTACTTAAAATCCGGTATGGAGTGTATGTTCGTCCATCAAATGCTTTCAACGTCATTGATGATCACGACAAGGGTGGTGAGCCCAAATTTTTTCAGCAACTCATCGACATAATACATGTAGATGCTCCCTCATCAATAATCATTCGATGAACAGTTTTTTTGAGGGCTTTCACTTGAACAAGGAAAGCAAGTTAAGCTGGTAACTGAGGGTCATATCCTTTATGATTGAAGGCCACAAGATTGGAATCCGCTGGGTCAATCCCACCTATTGCTGATAATAGAGCCTGTTTTTGGGAGGGGAAATTTTGTAGTACCTCAAGTGTTGACATAGCGAACGGCGATTGGGCCAGGTCCTCTAGTATATTATAATTATGTGTTGCTCTGGCACGAGGATTAAATGTCTATTTGTGTACTACTCCCTTTGGAGGCTTTATCGTTAGCTCAGGAATGATGGGTGGCACAACTTCGGTTGAAGTTGTTGTCGAACTACTAGGTTGATCAATAGCCTTTTTGTTCGGTAGCAGTGGATTCCCGTAATCTTTATTCCTTGTCGATATCAAAGAATCATTTTGCTATTTCAAAATGGACAACATAAGCACTTGGGATGGGGAAGCATTGTCACTAGCAACTAGATTGGTTCTGGGTTTGGAAACGGATTAGTTAATACCATTGAGGTTTTTGAATTCTTTAAAAGTTTCCTAAGCTCAACTTTATGTGGACAGTCTTTCGTCCAATGATCCTCATCTCATATAAAGCATGAATGATTTGGTTTCCTTTCTCCAGAAGGGTTTGCTGAAGATTTTTTAGGAGATGAATCCTCATGTTTCTTCTTTTTCCCCTTCTTTTTCTTCTTGCCCCCTGGTTGCTTCAGTTCTTTACCTTTGTCAGTCGACATGACATTTACCTCTGAGGCGAGAAGTTCTTCATTTTCATTTTGACTAGAAACTGTACGAGCTTTTTTCGATGTAGCCTTTACGGTCTTTGTGCTAGTCGAACTTATCACACCATCGCCATCATGAGAGTCTTTGTTTGATTTAGGAGGAGGAATGGAAAATTCCGGTCTAGGAGCATCATGGATTTTGTCATAGAGCGTGCCAGACTGAGTATAGATCAAGTCTAGATATTGTGCACGAGTAATAACTTGCTCTTCAGTGACGAGCCCTCCTTTTGCCACATCTTTTGTGATATATGGTAACAATGACTTAATAAACAATTCAGCTAAAAGCTAATTAGGAACATACGTTTTTACCATTCTACGACAACGTTGCCACTCATGAATATGATCAGATATGTGAGTGGCCATCGTTTTTTTGAAATTGGTAAGAAACTCTGTTCCTGTTTCGTACCTTATGGGTAACTGAAAATGGGTTAAAAAGGTTGTGGCTAGGGTGCTAAAGTTATCAAATGAAGCTCTAGGCAATTCGATATACCATTTTGCTGCCGGACCAGTTAACGTTCATTGAAAAATGTGAAGCCTAATCGAATCATTATTAAGAGTGTTGGACGAACACCACAGATGAAAGGTCATCACATGATTCGATGGGTCTTCACCCGGATTTCCATTAAATTTAGGAATATCTGATGGAAGTTTGTGAGGAATCGCCCGCCACCAAGGGGCATAAGCAATTGGATCGTTTGTTAGCCGATTTAGATCTGGTAACTCTAAAGTCACCATGAAGGGAAACTGTTGATTTAGGTTCAGTGAAGCATACCCAGAATAAGACGGGATTGCATGAGCAGTGGGTCTTTGCATACCAGCATAGTGCATTTGATGCTGATAACTTTGGTAAGGTTGATGGGCATAACCATTATGAAATGATTGATGTTGACCGTTTTGATTATACGGCTGCCAATTACTTGCAAAGATTTGTTGCTCAGATCCTTGGTAAACTTGTTGGAATTGCAGTTGTTGATATTGCACCAGCCATGGTTGTGAAACCATTTGCTGTTGTCCAATACTGGCTATTTGACCAAGATGAGGGGTAATAGTACCCGTTTGAACCTGGGTCACTCCGGTTAGGGAGCCACTAATCGGTGATTGTGGCCGTGTCGTCGAGACAGGAGGTTTTTGTATTACGACCTGAGAAACTTGAGGTTGGCATACAACAAGCAACACTTGTACTTGCGACACTGTCACAATGGATGGTGTAGTGGGGATATTCGACACATGTAGGCTTTGTTGCATTGAGTATACAACTCTTGGTTGTTGAGGCAGTATCGACACCCAACCGCTAGATGTAATTCCAGCATGACCCAAATTCTGGTGCGAACTCCCATATGGTTGTTCTCCTGAAGGAAACAATGAAAGGGTATACTGCCCCCCATATGGTGGTAATCCAGTGCTCAAAGGAACAATTGGCCTTTGGGGACAAGACTGCCCAAATTGATTCTGTTGCGAAGGATCAATTTGTTGAGACTCAACAAGAGATTCTAGACATTATTCTGAACGAAAAAATGGGAACAGACCATACTGTCGAAACAGTCCTTGGATGGACTCCATCTAGCGGTTGAGAGCTAGTTGGGACAGATGGTACACTGAAAAACATTGTTGGAGTAGCAGCAGGTGGTTCTATTTCTGCTGCGTCGGATGACACAGTCCTAGATGTCGACGGTTGTCCAGACATATCTAGTCTATCCAAGAGATTCCCTAGCGATTCTACAGGAACTTGCAATGAAGGAAGACCAAATTCTGATGAAGAAGGATATAGGGTGATCCCGGCTCCAAAATGCAATGGAGTACTGGGCAGATGATCCTCCACAATCTCTTCTATAGCAATCAAACCAGGTGGGAGAGGTAGACTGTCAAGTCCATAAAATATTTATGGTGCCGAAGAAGGTATAGAATCTGCAGCGACAGTTGTTGGAGGGGTAACACCTTCCAAATCAGCTGTAGATGGAGCTGATCCAGGAATAGAAGCATTTACTGTTGCACTAGGATCAGTTCTAATGTCCTCTTGTGGCCGTGGAACTTCTTCTGTAAAGGCAGGGGTACCAAAGAGGGTTGGAGTAACAGGAGTCCCTGAGGATGTTGGAACACAAGTTCCAAGCAAACCAGGGGACTTTGATCCGGTTAAGTGAGTTCGCTTTGTCTGGAATAGTTTTGTTTCCGGAGTCAAAGACGGTTGATTCGTTAATCTCCGTGAACGACATGGTTTCGATTGACTTTCTTCCACAATTGTAGATTACTTGATCAACTCAAAATAAAGGGAAAAATGATTCTGAATTAAATGAAGTTTAGACGCTTTGACACAACTTTCTTTTTCAATTTTTAAGAGTCGAGAAAAAGCTAAATATGAATCTAGTCGCCTTCGATTTTTAATGAGCCTGAAGTGACAAGTGCTTAGATGGACCTTTTCCTTTAAGGAGTCTAAAAAGGAATGAAAGAGACTACCCTAGAAATCTAGATAGATGGATTACCAAACCAATCGAAAAACTGCAGAATACTTTTTACGGTACGACAGTCAATCTTTCCGAATGCTGTGTTCAATGCATTGCGATCAATAGGGCGGCAGACACGACTTACTAAGGATAAAGGATATAGCCTATTGTGGTCTCCCAATATATACTCGACGGTACGTGGGAGCACAAGTCTATACTAGCACTTTTTGTCTCAAAGAGGAGGAATCACCCAACCTACGATGAAAGCGATAGTTACCAGGCTTTACGACGCCGAAATACGTCTCTAGCCTAGACTTCTAAATGTTGTGCGTTAGGTTCCAAAGCATTTTTATGTTCATTGAATTTATTTTACAGTCGATATTTCTTAAGAAGTTTGCCTTTCAAGTTTACCACGTGATGTAGATATACAGTTCCTAAAATGCAATCTAAGATGATAAACAATCGTTTAATCTTCTTTTTGCAATGAAAATCCTAGCTACTAAGGAAAGAGAAGCAGGATTCTTTCAACATAGAGAAGAGAGCACTCACTAGATGCACTGTCCTAAATCAAAATCAACAAGTATTCTAAATGAAAATGCACATGCATGTATTTGTTTTCGCTTTCTTAATGTGTGAATGACAAAAGGAATGATATGCACAAATCTGAATCGTTTCAAGTGACAATACTAACGATTTTCTTTTCAAAAGACAAAAGGAAGATAATGATGACACTTTGCGATTTTGAATTGAAAACTGCTTTCGACACTTGAAAAACTACATAATTCAAATCAAATTGAAGAGTAACAGTGTAATCGACCATCAAGAAGAGTAGGATTCTTTTCTTTGACTAAAAACAACACTTGCGACACTTCCAAATCAAAATATGACAGTTTGATTACGCTACTTCTTTGTAAAGGAGAACCGTAAATGGTGAAGAATACATAAAAAAATTTACAGTTCTTTGTACTATGGAGGTTGAATCATGCAAAGGAAGGGAGTTTCCACAGTGGTATACTGATCACAGACAGCAAAATTCCTGAATAAAGCTGGAGTGAATAAAAAACCAAAATCTGGAAGCAGAAGAGGTCTTATCGGATCATCGCAGCTGTAACACATAGAAAGAGTGATGAATCTCACCTAGTGCACACGGGAGGTGCGATGCATTCATATTCCCAAGAGGAGAAGGTGCAATGGTCTAGGGACGAGACTTCAACTGGGTTCGTGGTCCTAGTTTGCAGCTCAGTTCAGGGATTTAGGCTGAGCTAATGATAGTAAGTAAATACAAATCACAGGGGCTGATCTAAGGAGGCTACTTGAGCCACCACCAGGGCAATTAGGTTGTTTGAAAATCAATTGTTCAGTTTATAAACAAAACTTGGAGATAGACTGAAGCAGCAATGATCTACTTTGCACTTGCATAGCAAATGCAGTTCGAAGTCTAGCTAGCATAACTTCAGGCTCTGTCTGTAAGTTTATAAAGCAAACAAATATAGACAAGAAAACAAGCTATTCACTCCCCAATGGAGTCGCCATTTTGTTATTGGGAAATCTAGTGTCTATGCAGAGCTGCTAGTCCCACTAAGAAGGGTAGTTATCTTAGAAACAAACATATTAAAGTTACTTTCGTTTTCCTTTACGAGAAATAGATAGGAGAGAAGCAAAGAATACCAACCTCAATCTTTCGCTTGGTTACTCACTTGTTCCTTCTCTTCTCTAACAGATCTTTGTCGCTCTTTCCTTGATCAGTTTGCTTCAAAGAGTACCTATAAAGTCAAAGCAGCATAATACCTTCAAAGTGCAGATAACTATAATCATAAACAATATAGGACCAGATATATATTGACCTCACAAATGCACATATTATCAGACATACAAGAATGTGGAGGAAAACTTGAATAGCTTTATTGATGTAAAGATTAGAAGAGAGGATTACAACCCATTGATCTGACCCATCGTCATCATCCAGCATGAAAGCCCCTTCTTCACCTCATGAAAGCTTAGATCACCCAACACTAATGATATTCCACCAGGAAACCACAAACACTTCCTTACAAGATACAAGATTCCAGCCTTTGGATCTCTAGGATGAGGGATCCAATTATAGATGATTGCAAGGGGGTGAGTCAGCTTCTGGGATTTTGATTAGTGTCTTCTCTCTGATAGTTCTTGATTCCACTTGGAGATTGATGATCTCTTACTCATCCTTGGGCGAATTTAGAGAGGCAAGTGTCACAAGAGAAGTTTCTAGAAGATTCCCTGATCATCCACCTTGCAAACTGTATCTGCCATTTGTCTACTCTCGCCCATCGCACCTTACAGAAGGGCTTTCCAGTATGCATCGCACTTTTTGCACTGAGCAAGTGAGATGCATCATACCCTTAGCACTGAGCAATCTGTATGGTCCAGTTTTGACTAGTTCTGAGTAGTTTTCTATGGAGAACTTGGGAGATGATGTAATCAGCTAACCTTGTTCCTTTAGGGTATGAAACAACACTTTTAGGGACTCAAAAGCCCTTGGTTTATGGACATATGTGATTGGGGTTGCAGTTCCCAAATATGTCTATAACACGACGTCTTGGCAGATGCTCCATTTTTGTGAGGCAAGGGAGACAACAACACAAAGAGAAACAAGATAATTCCCATAAAAATGAAGCAATGTTCACCAACATTTGCAACAGCCGCCTCTCATGGAAACCCTCACCAATTTTATTGATGGCATTGACTTCCTAATGGATGCTCCAATGTTTTGAGGAAAGGGAGGCAAACAACACAAAGAGAAACAAGATAACACCCATATAAATGAAAAAATGACAACCGATGTTTGAACTTTGCACTAGTCACCTCTCATGGTGGCCTTCACCAGTTTGTACTCCCAGAGTTTTTGAAACCTATGTGTGCATCCAACCCAACAATTATCCATATTGTGTGGCGGGAAAGGAGAGACATCTGCCAACATCAGTTGCAACAGTTGACGGAAGTTGTCATTTGCAACAATGTTCACTTCCTCAAAAACTTTCATAGGTTCAGAATATCAAGGTGTAAACTCATCATGTCATCCTTTGACTTGTACTGATCATTGTCTGATAGATGGCTCAAGAAACATAAGAGAAATGATGAATCTACGGTTATCATGAGAACGAATTTCTTAAGGTACATAGAAACTCAAATTTTAATTGTATTTCATTGTCAATATAGTTCACTTGTTTATTTCTTTGCACATTTTGCGACTCCTCTTATAGGCTTTCCTCTACACCTCTCGGTATAATTGTTAGACAATATAATTGTAATAGATGTAACATGACATCTACAATTATAAATATTTCGCAAATTGTATAATGTGTTTGCACACAATTCTATCCTGACTCTGCATAAGTGCCAAGTATATATATAAATTTTTATTCTTCACTTGTAATATATTTTTTTAAAATAATAAAAACATAATGAAATGATAAGTTTAAAAACATTAGTTGGCTCATTTAAATTTGAGTAATCTAAATTTAAATGTGTGTAAAAATATCATAAAACCTATAGAAATTTAAAGTAATCATTTAAAAAATATAATTTTTATCATTAGTGTTTATTTTTTTTTTATATTATATTGTAAACACATTTCAAGTTGACGTGGATGATGAAATATTCATAATGTGAGTGAGAAATTGTTTAGTTTATTTTAGTTTATTGTTTTTTTTAATTACAATTTGATTTATTTTTATTGAAAAAATTAAAATAAAAAATTATAAAATGATTAGGTATAAAAGTATGTTATATGTTTTTTTTAAGTTTGGAACTACTATATTTTTTTCATGTTTAATATATCATTTTGATTGGGGATCCAAGACCTCATGGACAAAAAATATGTAAAATTTAAAATCAAAATAATAAAAAATTATCATTTTTAAAGAATTTCCAAATTTTAAAAGCAAAAGTTAAAATCTTTTATAAAAGTTATATGTATATTATTATAATTATTTTTTTGGTAAATAAAAAAAAATTTGGATTTATAATTAAGGAAAATTAGGGTTTGGAATATATTTGAATATTTATATAAATTATTTTTGTGGAATAAATAACTTCTATAATTCGCTTAAAGGCAAGTATTGAGATACTTTATTTTTCTCTCTTTCTTGAGATAATTATGATATCGATTATCTATTTAACCATGTTATGAGTTAGATCGAGGTTTTCTTAAATTCTCGATCGATTTCTCTGCAACATCATTTTGCACCCTTGTGGACTTAAGGTGTAATTTCGATCAATTTCTCCGCAACATCATTTTGCACCCTTGCGGACTTAAGGTATAATTTGTCCGTAAGTGGAGGAGTCGATCATGTTGGATTCATGAATGAATTCTCTATCTAATGGCATATAAGTTTAACATTTTCAAATTCATATGATATTTTCCATCTAATTTCTTTTAAACATAAAGCTTGAATTTTTTTTAGATAGTTTCAAGGGGCTGAATAAAAAATCAATAACATAAAATATAAAAAAAGATAAAAATTTGAAAAATACCACTATCTTCATTTACGATTCCTCTTCAAAAGGGTACTAGTTTTTTAATTTATTGAAATAGTAGAAAAAAATTGTGAATGTGAAAAATGCAATTAGATATTTATTCGCCAACTTTGAAAAAGAATAAAAAATATTATTTTGTATAAAAAATAAAGTTTTAATATGCATAACTTATTTCTTAGTTCTCTTATGTATATATAATGTTATATATATATATATTATTATATATATATATATATATATATATATATATATAATATAATTATAATATATACATATATATATATTATATATATATATATATATACACATTTTAGACTCAACGATGTTATCGTGAACACACACATACATGTTAAGATGCACAAAAATTTGCAAGGAAAAACATTTCATTTAATGGGAAATTAACAGATATATGACACTATTTTTTTTTGCAAAAAATATCATTAGGACAAGAATATAATTCTCCAGAAATTGTATTTTTACTCTGAATCAAAATTCACAACACTTTTATGAATTTTGAGGGTTTCTATTTGATAAAAGAGTAAAATTTTGAAATTTCGTCGCCACACTTGGCCCAAAAGTGTAACTTGTTATCACTCGGATAATTATTTTGAAGTAAGAAGAAAGAAAAACCAAAGTTAACAACAAACCATTTTTGGAGATCAGGACCTAGCCTTCCTGATGCTCAGAGAGGGCTCTCTCTTTAAAATTTAACTTTGTTTAAGTTAAGATGTTTTTAGGCTAGCTATGATTCAAGGGGTTTTTTATTTATATTTGAGATTGGATGGTGGGATCTCTTAGACATATGGATAGAATGATGTCTTTGAAACCATTGGGCTATGGACTCAAATAGTTAGGAAGCAAAACTGGATTAACTCACTAAAGGGAATGTCCAAAAGGGTAAGATAGCAATGTGCTTTTCAGATCTTTGAGATAGAGGGTGGAAGGTTTTCTCTAGGGGTGGGAGAGCAATTAAGGGTTCTAAGACCGATTAATGAATGATGAATGAAGGGATAATCGAGATAAATGGGAAATTAAGAATCCTCTAGCCCAAATATTGAAGAAATCAATCTAAACCAAAGAGAAATTAAGAATTCTATAATTTAGGTATCAACAGAAAACATTTAAATGTATAACTATTAAGACAGAGTGTATTTAAACAAGTTCTGAAATATTATTTCAGTTATAACATTTATATTTGGAAAAACATTAAAGATTATGAATAATTTGAGAAAAATAACAATAGCACATGAGAATACTTGTCTGAAATTCTCTTAACACATGAATCATTTGAAATGTCTGATCTTTATTTATCAATCCAGCTTGCTGGCTCAACAAATGATACAATAACTCTCTGGGTTTTCTGATAAAAAAGTCTATAGAAATGTCTAGTAGAATCCCCCTTACATACTTAGAATTTTGAAGTATTTATACAAATGGAGTTACAAAATATTTGAAATTGTATTCAGAACTAATCTATGAAAAAAGAAATATCTTCATGCAAGAAGATAGAGACAACTATTGAACTATTTCATGATGTCCCATTTATTTTGGTTCTGCTGGCTTTGATCTTTTTCCCTTTAATTTGTTTTATTGTTTGATCTTTCACACTAGATGCTTCATTTACTGTAGCCTTTCATTTGAGACACTTTGACTCTGTTGATCTATCAACATCCTTTTGCCATGTTGTTTTACTTTTAATGTACATTAACCCTTTTATTTCATATTTCTATAGTAAATCAGTTAATTTCTCCCATGTTTCAGTATCAGGTAATTAGATTTTTAGCATCTTTCTATATGTTTCATCTGCCTCTGTGTATTTGGAAAAAGTAGGTTTATTGATAAACAAGTGTTTTACCTCATGATGGAGGTAAAAAAAGTTTTCAAATGTTTGGTAGAGTACTTTGCCTGTTGGCAATGCCTTCATTGATGATGTATTTACCTGATCTTTTGCTACCTCTCTGATTTTCTTGTTGTAATCCTCCTATGTCATCATCTGATCATTTATCACTAAGGGATTGGGTAATCCATTTTCTCTCAAAATCTAGAACTTAGCCATAAATTTGTCAACGGATAGTTGCATATTCTGACACTTATTCTCCAAGTTTTGCATCAAGTTCCTCTTGGAGAGGACCTTTTTGAACTCCAAAATTGTCTCTGTTCTATCCTCTATTTCCAATTCCTGTAGCTCATACTTATTCTTGGTGTTAAGGAATAGGATAATTCTGGAAGCCTCTTTTGGCATTTGTCCTAATTCTTCTTTTACTTTCTGGATGGCCTCTGTAGCAAGCTTTATCAAATCTATTTGCTCGAAGATCACCTGAATAGATGGCCAAATATCATTGAAAGAGTAAATGCTATTGGACCATAGTTGTTCCTTAGCCTGTCCAAGGGGTTCTTTCAGTGTTAAGTCCTTTTCTAGGGCTTTCAATCTTTCACTCATCCTGGTAGCCTTTTGCACTTCTTCTTTGTGCATGATTTTGGCAAGCTTGTAATCAGTTTCCAAGCTTGTCACTTTCTCTTTGAGCTTATTCATCTTTGGGTTTGTATGGACATTTCTTCCATAACTTTAACCAATTTTCCTACTTCACTTGATGTACCTATTGCTCATGTAGATATTATAGAAACCGGTAGTGGTATGGCCCTTGGAGCTGTGGGAGCCAATGAGGCTGTCAATGTGGAAGGAACAACCGTCGTAACTGTTGGGATGACATTAACCAAGGTAGTGCCAAGATCAGTTTATTTTAATTGGATTAAGCTGCCCAATTCCTTTTCTGTCTCCCTCAACTGATCATTGAGTTTAAGGACTAAGTCCATCAACTCTTAATTCTTAGTTTACTTTCCAAGACTTATTGTGTCTGGGGTTGTTGTAGTTGAGGTATCGTCAACTATTTCTTGAGGGATGCAATGTCATCATTCTTCTTTTTGATTAATTGTTCAGTAGCCTTGATGTCTTTGGGATCATGTCCCAATCTAATTACCAAGTCTTCCAAAGACTTGATTCGAGTGTTTTTGGCCTATGAGGAGGCCGTTTCCAACTGATACTAGGCCGAAATGTTATTTAGTGAATTCTGCAACTGCTGTGCAGCCATGGCCTTTCCTTTATGGGTGGAGTAAATCATTTCTCCAGCTTACTTGTGAAATTCAATCTCGTCAATGGGATGAATATCCATTGCCAATACTTCAAAGTCTATCTTCTTAAAATCTGTTGATGTTCTCGGTTATTGTACAGTTGGCTTCATGAAGTACATTTGCATATTTCCTTCCTTGATGTCAAAAGCTGAAATCAACCTACTTTGATTAGGATGGCTTAAGCTTGAAATACTGTGCATAGGATTCCGCCTTCAGTTTCTCATTTCTCATTTTAATCTCCTTGAACCTGTCTTTAATGCCCCTATCTCTATCAACAGGCTGATTGAATGAGGAGACTTCTACAATGAGCTTCCTTTCTAAAATTTTATTTTTTGATGTAGATGGCTCCTATGTTTCTCCAGATGGAGTTGTGCCTTTACTCATGTCTAACTCAGCATCAGTTATTTCTACTGAGTCTGATGTGTCTTCCCATTTTGAAACAGGATTGAGCCTAGGCCTTTTGCTTTGGCTAGCTTCATAATGTAGATTGGAAGTGTCCATACCTAAGCTAGAGCCTTCCTCTCTGTTCCTTTTGTGATTCTTTTCCTCATTCTGAGGAGTCTGCAAAATAAGAGGGGTACTCATTGTTCCTTATTGCTCTGGCACCTGTAGGAATGAGCTTTAATCAAGCTATTTCTCTAAATCAAACAAGGTATTTTCAACATCTACCTTTGTACTATCCCTGTCTATGAGAGTGTTTTCCAACCACTCAACTTGGTTGGCATATCTCTCTATTTCTAGTATAGGGTGATGAATGTAAGTTCCCAATTTGACCTTTTGTCTTAGTTTGGTTATAAACCCTTGAGGGTCATACCTCGACATGAAACTGTTCTTAAACTTCATTTGTTGCAGAATTTGATCTGCTTCCTCTCTTGCCTCTATAGTATTGCAAATAAAAGGGCCTAACTGTTTTTTGATCTTGAACTGAGTCTTTTTCTTGGCTGCGACAAAGTTGATATCATCAGAGTTCATTATTTGCCTATAACATTCTAGAGAAAATAACCTCACGGGGAGGTACTTCAGCAGTTTGTACAGGGCAAGCTAGCAAGCATAGATTCTTATTTCAGTGTGATTTTGGTAAAGGTACCAATCTCCCACCTTACTTTGTTTGGACAAGTGGATCACTCTTTTGATTTCTTGGCTTATTCCGGGTGGAGGGCTTCCTCGCATCATGGTCATGACTGGATGGAAAAAAGAGTTAATGAAGTTTTTGTAGGTGTACGATGATGAATACTTGTGGAATAGTGGTGTCCAAAATATAACAGACCCAAGTTGGACTTTAGTATCCAGCTTTTTGATGGTGAAGGGAAATTTTTTTGACTGATAATAAAAAAACATGTGGTAAAGTACATAGGAGTACTTGAATACTCTCTCATTGTGTATTTTGGTAAATTCTTCATGCATCCTTTCAGCTATGAACTAGGCATAATTTTACAAAGTTGTAGGAGGATTTCCTGGGGTGAAAATGGACATGAAGGCCAAGATGATCTCATCAATGTATTCATCTGTGATATAGCTCAGAATACATGATATCATGGTTACTATTTGCTTGCCCCTTTAAGAGAAAATGGAAAAAACATATGGAGGGGCATATGTAGGAATGTGCTGCTCCTATACAATGAAAGTTTGGAATATTTGGGCTAGTCTAGATGGACTCAATTTGGTGTACTTGTCTAACAAATCCCCAATGGAGAGTGCGGTCAAGTTTGGACCTAGTTGGACTTGCAACATTTCACTGATTGACTTAGCTCTAATAGTAAAAAAGACTTTTTGGTCTGGGGACATTATAGCTCTCTGGATGGGAATGTAACAAGCGTGTCACATATGAACAATCTCAGGAAAGACATGTACTTATGGAAATAGGTATTTGGGCAAATTGGACTCCCAAAGGCCAATGTCATCAATATGGTTTAGATATATGTTCTTATTCGAACAATGAATTTTGAGCAGGAGTGTTTAGGCAATTGTGTCTTTGATTTGAAAATCCCTATTCGATAGGGGAAGGTGGTCAAGGTCCAAAGGGGGGGGTTGATACTGGTCTGACATCCATGGCAACGAGGGAAGCCATAATTAAGTTCTTGTGGATTTGAATTTGACCTAAACAGGTTTATATCATAGGTTTGAAGGTAATTTGGAAGCCTTCAGTAGGGTTTGGGTATTTTAGTCAGAAACACACTTTAATTTTAAAGTAATTTCAATTAATTTTACTCTATTAAAACACTTTTAAGACTAAATGTTTTCAAATTGAAAGGGTGTATGGTAATTTCTCTTCAAATGCTTGGAATTTGGGTGAATTAATTTCAAATTGGTGTTCTCGGCAACTGCAAAAGTTTGAATGGGCTCTGGTACGAACTGAGAGCTTGATTTGGGTCTCTGCAACTTCTTCAGGAGTGAAATTGAGGTCAATTGGTGATTTCAGTGTTTTAAGTCGTCGCAATGGCTTGTAGAGGTTTTACAAAGAAATTGATTGAAAAAGGCCGAACAGGACTTCTCGGCATTTTTATTGAACAATGATTATTTTTTGGTAGGTGAAATATGAATGAATAGTGGTGGTTTTTTGGGTTGGGTGGGGAGGCATTTTTCCAAGCCATCTCACCGCTTTATCGAGGAGGTGGTTTTCCAAGCCTTCACACCACTTTATCGAGTAGGCGATATTTTGGCGAGGTCCTCGATCTACCTTAACGCTTGACATGTAGCATATGGGGGCCTAGGAAATACCACTTTATTAGGCAGGTAAAGGTCAGATATTAGGTGAACTCGATATGGCTGTGAATCATTGGATTTGGGTGCTGACGATTGGACGACAGTCGGGTGACAGATTAACACAACTGAAATGGGAAAAGGTTTTGGGGGGGCCCGGGGCTTTAATTAATGGTGGTTTGTGATTATTCTTGAGTTAAACACGAGATTAAATGATCAGATGGGGTTAATGAAGGGATTATCTTAACTTTACGGAGAATTTGTGAGTTAAGAGGGTTTTGTCGGGGGGATAGGGTAAAAATATAGTCTATAGTTAAACTAAGGGTAGGGGTAATATATATGGGGATTTATTTATATACGAGGAAAAAAGGTATATCGGGAGCTATATTATTAAGTTAGAAATTAATATGAACTCAAATGAGTGGAATGCAAATAATTATAAGTATAATGAAATATTTTTGATTTTCCTTCACATACAGTTATAGTTAGGATAAAATCTTTTTGTGGGTATTTTGAGTAAAATGGAATTTAACATGGGGTTTTTTACTTTTCAAAGGCAATTGAAGTTTAACCTTAGGAAAAGGGGTTTTATTAGGGTAATGAAGGGAAATGAATTTTATGCAGGGAATTCTAACACTTGATGTCCATAATTCATTAAGCTGAGGGTCCGATCCCACCAAAAGTCAGAGAAATGGTCTGAGCCTTTATGACTTGAAGGATTTTTAGTACTAGAACATACTTGTGGATGGGGAAATTAGTAAGTATAGGGATTAAATGAATGAGGGGAAATCAATTAAATTTACTTGTAAACCTCTATTTTTGCTTTCTTAATTGCTCATGCACATTGAAACATATGATTAAGCATGATAAATGTGCTTTTGTACAATCAACTTTATACTTCAACAACCTTTCTTCTACTTATCCATTACTTACCCTAACATTTTTTTCTTCACTTATTTGGGTGCATTTAGTCTAAGAAACCCTTTTATTTTAAAAAACAAACTATCTACTTCTAACATTATATCTTCCAAGGGCTCAAATTAAGGTGATGAGACCCTTTTATTTTCTTTACCTATCTAATGATCTGCCAAGATTAAGCTATTTGGTCAGATTTTATTCTCTAACTATAAACATAAAATTCAAAGCATGAAATAGTCAATATCAAGCAGTTTGACTACCATGGGTTGTGGCATGTATGACAAGCTGCATACAACCATTATTTGCCAAAGTAAAATAGTAGTGGCATTTAGACTTGCACACTTTCATGATCTGTTTTTGTGTTTGGGGTTCATATATTTTCATTTTTTGATCTTCTCTTATTATTTTTGTCCTTTGATATTTCTTTTAGGACACACCCTCTTTACATTTTTTAATTTTTAATATGGAAAACATTTGCAGAAAGCAAAGGTATGTACAATATTACAAGGCTTAACCTTAGCCAATTCAAAATTATGAATCCTATCACTATATGACTTTCACAGTGGCTCCATGGGGATGGAATTTCTTAGTGAAAGGTCAAGAACTCTAAAGATCAATAGCCTTTGAATTGTGGCTGAAGTTAGCTTGCAAAGTGTTCTTCTGTGAATCTACATTATTGATATATATGAGAGTGAAACCTCCAAAGCTCTGGGCCTTCTCTCCAGGCTTCAACTTCAAAGGATTACCTTCCAATCCAAACTACACTTTGCAATGTTATGTACAATGATGCAAAGAAAAGGGAATTGTTGTAAGTCAGTGGAAAAGTAATGCTTCATCATCCTACCATTAACAGGTGCTCCTGGTAGATTTGATCAATCTATGTTTCTCAAGAAAAAGGCATTGTTGCCTCTGTAGCCATAAATGATATAAGTCCCATACCATAGAAAATAATTTTTCCATGCTTTCCTTTGTCTTCTCTGCTTGAATCCCACATAAGGACTTTGTCTCCTATGTGAAAATCATTTTCTTTAGTCTTTTTATCAAATATTTTCTTGATTTTTCCTGTATTACCTGTGATTTTACATATACTTCTTCTCTGGTTTGCTGCAGGTGTATCGTCTGATTTATTCTTCTATGAATATCATTTAGTTCCACCTGTAATTCCTGAAGGATCTTCATGATTGGAACTCCCAAGGATGATGGGAAAACTGCATCCATCCCATAAACCAGCTGATAGGGTGATGATCCAATAGACTTCTTGGTAGTCAGTCTATCTGCTCATAAGGCATTGACTAAGTTCTTGTTCCATGTCTTTTTATTGTCTTCCAGTAACTTTTTTGATAATATTGACCAAACTTTTGTTGGATGACTCTGCTAGTCCATTACCTTGAGGGTAATTGGCTATGGAATGGCCAAGGGTCATGTGGTATTTGTTACATAAATCTATCATTCTTTTGGATTTAAAGGCTGCTGCATTATCAGTAATGAGCTTCTGGGGACATCCAAATCTTGAAAGGATATTACTCTCTAGGAAGGTGATTATGAAAATGTATGTGGCTTGCCTAGAAGGTATAGCCTCTATCCATTTGGTAAAATAGTCTATGGCTGTCAGAATCCACTTGTGCTAAGTTGAGGATGCGGGGTGTATTTCTCCAATGAAGTGTAACCCCCTTTGTTGAAATGGCATCTCAGTGGAAATTGGTTTAAGAGGAAAGTGTAAAAGTTTTCTCTTTCCCTAAAAAATCTGGCATTTATGATAGGAGGTCACATTCATTTTAACATCTGCAAACAAGTAGGCCAATAAAAACTAGCCCTCAGAATCTTGTCAGTAGTACTCTTCGAGTACAAGTGTCCTCCACAATCGCCTGCATGAAACTCTTGTAAAATCTTGTCAGCTTCATCTTTCATTAAACAAGTTAAAAGAATAGCACCATTGTCTTTACAAAACAATGAATTATCTATAACGCAATATCTCAATGACTTCATTTTTAAGAATCTAGCTTTAGTTCTTGTCAATGTAGGAGGAGCTTGTAAGTTTAGTAAAACAAATGTAATATCTGCATACCATGGTGAATCAGTAAAAGGTTCATTGATTTGTGGAGTCGCCATCTCCTCCTGATCATTAAGGGCACTAATGAAGTTGATATCAAGGGCCCGACAGTTTGATTCAGCCATGAGTTTGGCTAAACCTCGGCCTTTGATGAGTTTGGTGGGTTTTATATTTATATCCTATTCCAATATTGTGGCAATCCATTCGCCTCTTTTTCCTTCAGGCCCATTTTGAGTCAAAATGTCCTTAACTACAGACTTTGGAACATAAGCAATAATGTGAGAGTACATAATGTATACTTTGAAATATTTGATAGCCTTAACCAAAGCTAAAGCCTGTTTTTCCATGATATTGTATTTGAGTGTGGCATCCCTTAAGGATTTACTAAAGAATGCTATTGGTTGTTCATATCCTTTATTGTTCTTTTGTAGCAAGACTACTGCAATGGTATGTTTTGAAGGAAAATAAAAAATGATAAAATCTTTGTTAAAGTCAGGACTAATCAGGACTAGTGTCTTGGTTAATGCTTCCTCAATAGCTTCAAACAATTGTTTGGCCTCCAATGTCCATTTAATTGCTAAGTCCTTTCTTAGCATGTTATTTAATTCCCTAATTAATTCCACTATATTTGAGATGAATCTCCTAAGAAAATTAATCTTTCCTAGAAATGATTGCAACTCTTTAATGTTTATGGGATGGGAAATGGTAAAAATGGCTTCTATTCTAGCAGGGTCTATCCTAATCCCATCTTTAAATATGGTGCGTCTTAACAACTTTCCCTCTTCATGATGAAAAAGTGTCTTTTTAGGATTTAAAGAAATTCCAAATTTCCTACATTTGATAAATACTCTTGTAAGGTGGTCTTAGTGTTCATTGTTAGATTTAGAGAAGATTGTGATGTCATCCAAGTATACCACTAAGAAATCATGGATTTCCTTGGCAAAAGCTATATCCATAGCTCTTTGAAATGTGGCACCTGCATTCATTAATCCAAAGGGCATCTTCAAATGCATGAAGGTACCCCAAGGAGTAGTAAACACAGTTTTGGCTTGGTCCTCAAGTTGGAGTAGTATCTGGTTATACCCATAGAATCCATCTAACAGTGAAATCCTAAACGAGCCCACTACCCTTTGCAATATATGGTCCATTTTTGGTAATGGGTAGTTGTGTTTTAAAAATACCTTGTTTAAGTTTCTAAAATCTAAACAAAGTCTAATTTCACCTGTCTTCTTCCTAGTTGTAACTAAGTTTTAAATCTAGTATGAGTATCTAATGGGGGCTATTATTTGGGCATCAAACATTCTTTTAACCTCTTTATCTATGGATGGCATAAGAACTAGGTTTATCCTCCTAATTTTCTGTTTGAAAAGTTTATGATCTTCTTTTAGAGGCGTTTTATGTTGGATGATACTGGTATTATAAGATTTTAAGTCTTCATAACTCTATGCAAATACATCCTGGAACTCCTTAAATAGATTTATATATTTCACCTTTTCCTCTCGGGGTAAGGCTTTAGATATCTTAATGAGTTTTGGATTATCTTCATTTCCTATATTGATCTCTTATATGTCGGGTCTCAGAGGTTCCATATTGGTTTTCCTAGCTACATCATTAGAGTCAAACAAATCTTCTAAAGGTACTAATCCTTTAGGCATAGAATTATTTTTTAAATGAAGAATCTCATGATTGTCATCCATTATTTCATATTTCTCTACAGTTTCTAAACTATCTATTTCTACTCTAGTAAATTTAGTTGGTTTAGTTATATCAAAATCATTTTGATCTAAACTACTTTCTGCATTACTGCCTATTGTACAGTCAATATCTATCTTACAATTTTGAAATTCACCTTCATTATTCATGAAATCGTAGATCTGAGAGTCTTGGGAGAAAATATGCTAATATTTAAGGTTGTTGTTGGGCCGTGAATACGACCACGTTTTTAACACTTATTTCATCCATTTTCACTTTTCTTTATCATGTTATTAATCACGGTTTATCATATAATTCTATTTTATAATGATTTATGCTCTTATGAATGAATATTATTTATTCTCCTTTATTTCTAATAAATTGATGATTATGCATGATTTTATCAATGAAAGTTTAATAAATTGGTTATAACATCATTCACCATTTTTAACCTCCAAGATAATTTCTAGATTGAAGATTTGACCATTAAATGTGTCAACTCAGAAATTCGATGGAATAAGAAGTGATAGTTTTGTGGTTGAGATTCTGAGCAAATGAAGAAGAGCTTGGAAAATCTGGAACATGGGTTTTGTCCAGAACGGACCCAATTAACTTTCGTTATGAATCGCTTGCCCAAATTCGGTTTGTACTGAGAGAAATACAGGGTTCTTTGAGCACGATTTTCTCAGATTTGTTATTGCGGCCGTCCTCCAAATCTCAGCTTTAAAGATAAATTCGCCTTGCTCTTGTTGAAAGATAGATGGAAATATATTTTCTTGTTGATCAATTGGTTGGAAACAATCCAATTTTGTAATAGAAATCATGTTGTAATTATCTATGTTGTAACTTCTCTCTAATCTCTCTATTTAAATGAAAATAGAGATCAGAGATGGGGGAAAAATGATGGAGAATTGAGGATTCAGAATTGGAGATTCAAGAATGATGATGGATTATTCATGACAGGATATAATAGGAGGAAAAGGAGATTGCTGCATTACCATTGTAATTCTCAAGCTTTTGCTGTTGTAATGATTTCACAATTTGATGATTAATATATGATTTGGGAGTTGCTATTCATTCACCTTATATGAAGTAGCCTAGCAGCATCCACTTGCGGCTAAGGGCCTAGCCTCCAGTGGATTGTGCTGCTGCTATATATTATATTTTTCGTTCATGCGTGGCTTTTATTATAAGCTTTATTTGGTAATCTGGTATGTTCTATTATTTTACATCACGGTTCTGTTATATCTGATTTATGTTTAATTGAGTAATATTGTTCTCTATGACAGGGATGTCGTATTGATTCATCTTGACTTGGTAATGCATTTTTGTTCTTTTAATCATTGATATAACGTTGCTGGTCCTTACAGAATGTATTGTTGTTCAATTACAGGGTATCCGTGTTGTAACACTCTTTAATTGGTATTACTGAATTCATCTTAGAGATTATATTTCCTTGCGATTGTTGAATCTATTGACGTTGCTGTTCCATTACAAAATACAATCGTTTCTTTATAACTAAGACTGATAATCGGATTACCAAGATCAGATTACTATTAAGGTGTGCCGTGTGTTAAGTTATTGTGTATTTATATTTGACTTTCCAACATTGTTTCATATCCCATCATTAAACAATGCTGTTCTATTTCTGTGTGCTGTCCGATTTATTCTTAGAGTGAAGATTGCTATATGATTTCTATAGGATACACTTGCTACACTTATTTTTGTAGATTAAGGTGGTGTTGTTTATAAGAAATAGTTGTCGTTACATTTCCTAGTTGTTATTCCATTTCCTGTTATTCGCATTATCTTTGCTTTGGTGTGAAGAAGGATCTGAAACTGTAGTGGGCATTGACATTTGTTGTCTAGTCCCCAGATTGATGGTCTGTTCCTTGATTACTTTTGGTTACATCAGTTTCCAAAGGGATGAGTTATTGTTACTGGACCCTTGTCTGATACATTACTTATTTTTCTGAATGAATGATTTAGGCTTCAAGGTATTTTGTTGTAAGTAGATTTTCTTTCAAGCATTCATTTACTTTTGGATTTTAAGCACTATACTGCAAAACATTACTCTTGAGTAAATAGCCGCCTCAGACTAAGTACACTCTTGAAATAAAATGTCATCCCTGGGTTGACAATTAATGTGAGGTGATTAGGAGTTAAAAAGACCCTTTTTATAGCTCCACATTTTGGCGCCGTTGTCGGGGAGAGTGTAGCCATTTTTAAAGAGTAGTGTGCATATGATGAGTGCCTGTTAGGAAATAATTGGATATTAAAAACAGAAGGTAAGAACCTGCGTATGGAGCATGTAGAATCCTTGCTCCCCGCCCGCTTTGCAACAGAACTGTTAAAGAACCTAGGTTAGAAATAGATGTTTGAATTTTTATGTGAATGACTAGAAAAAATAGAAATTTTGAAAAACGAATTTCACTCAAGTGGTGATGTAAGCACCACCCATTTCACTAACCAATTGACAGGAACATTTGAAGAAGGAGCCTCGAGGAAACACATGAAGAACATCTTATATTATGGTAAGAAATGGTTCACATTTCTACTTTTGAATTCATATCAAAGATTTAGGAGGAGTGACACAAATGCACATAATCCCCCATTGTCTCTACCAAATTTTCATGGCTTGACAAATGAAGATCCAGATACATTCTTATTTGAGTTCGAAATACTTTGTAGAGGATATGATTATTGTACTAATGATCAAAGATTGAAAGTGTTTCCTCTTACTCTAAAAGGAGCAACTCTCCGATGGTTCATGAGCCGAGGTGGGAACTGCATCCAAACATGGGAGGACATGAAGAACATATTCTTGAAGAAGTACCAAGACTATTGCAAGGCCAATGAAGATATTTTTGCTATGATACAAGGGGAAGATGAAAGCTTGGAGGACTATGTAGATCAATTTCAATACAACCTTCAAAAATCAAAATATAAGCATTTGGAAAAAGAGATCTTAAAAACATTCCTTCTTAAAGGAATCAAAGATGAATTTTTAGAACTCTTAAATATGATAGGAAAAGGTGATGTTTTTTAGTTATCATATGATGATGTTTGTGAGTTGTGCATAAGGTATTCAAGAGGAATCT
>APFE031120617.1:93555-117954 GCA_000404065.3 Pinus taeda | reverse complement strand
ATCAATGCTTTATTTGAAAATTTTAAAGTTGATTTTATTAGCTCTATAAATGAAACATTGGATGTTTTGCAGGTTCATAAAAATGAAGAATTTGATGAAGTGTTTTGCCCTCATGACCGAAAGGAGCATAGCATAGATGGTTGTTCTTCCTTATCTAATTTGAAAGTGGCATATCAAAGAGATGGGGAAGCTGCAACAAGGTCAATAAGTATGGTTCAAAACACTTCATGTTCATTCTCTTACTTGCATAATCCATTATGGAATACTAATGTGTTAGGGCAGCCATGTCAATTTCAGTATAACCCCTACAAATCTTATCTACAAGTTTGGCATGGTTCATCTTATTATTGCATGACTACTCTCCCTCATCTTGTAGCACAAGCACATTCTCCATATTATCCAACAACTCTTCCACAACATCCTACTTGCATATCAAATTTATCCACTCAACCCAACCAACCACATCATCACAATGCTCCATTCCTTACACATTTTCCTGCTCAACTAATTCCACAACCTCACCACAATAAACCAGTACAACATGCTTACAATGTTGAACTGCCAAATTTTCCCACCCTTCCCACCCATTCTATCTCACATGCAACATTAGAGAAAACTTACAATGAGATTTAGAATGTTTCAAATTCAAAAATTGTAGAAGCTATGGAAGAAAATGAGGTTTCTTATAATATGTATCAAAAAGCTATTTTAAAAGCTCAAGAACTTCATGATTTGATGGATATGAGAAATCAAGAAAGTAATGGATACATTGAAGATTGGTTTCACTTCATCATTTGTTTGCAACATCACTCTATGCTTCAACAATTTTTGATGTCATTTTTTCAAGGGAAGTTGGCTTCTCATACCCTAATTTTCATTAATATGCATTTTTCAAATTTGGGTGTGTATACGTGAAGCCTTATTTTGAAAATGGCTCCACTGGAAATAATAATATACGTAGTCATATTCATTTTTCAAATCAAAATAGCTTAGTGTAGAAAATAAAATAAATAAGGGCATAAATAAATGCATTTTGTTTTTTTATGTAAAACTAGTTGTTTTTTTTTTGCAACACGCTATCGAAATCAACATCGGTGATAAATGTTTCAATTAATTTGTGTATGTAGATGAATTATAATGGAAATAATAATTTCTGCAAACACTCAGTTTCATTTTTATCACCAATTTGAACAATTGCTTGAATATCATTTTTTTGGCCTGC
This sequence comes from Pinus taeda, assembly GCA_000404065.3. Classification (NCBI taxonomy): domain Eukaryota; kingdom Viridiplantae; phylum Streptophyta; class Pinopsida; order Pinales; family Pinaceae; genus Pinus; species Pinus taeda. The sequence goes on along the minus strand of APFE031120617.1, from coordinate 116,732 downwards.
GGGCTTGATAAAATGTCTGGAAAAACAGTCGGGACAGTCATGTTTTGAGGGACCAAAAGGGAATATTTTCAAAACTTGTTTCTACCCTAAGTAGCCCTTTATTTATACTTTCTAACCCAATTTGAATCACTCAATTTGGATTTGAAACGAAAACGTTAGAAACAAAACATTGACAGGGTGTCTAACGGGCAGCTCAGGAACATAGTTGGGACAGTCCATTTTTGGAGGCCTAAATGAATGAATTTTTAAAAGCCTATTTCTATGGTATATTACCCTATGAATCTAGTTTACAATTCAATTGGAATCCCTCATTTTCGATATCGTATGGGGAAGTTATGATCAAAATACTGACTGTCTATCGTAAGCCAACACTCTTAAAACTCTATCTTTCCGGCTGTTCCTTACAGTATTTGACCTATCAATTATTTTTTTCTTCAAAAATTGTTTCTATTGAAGATAAATAAGTGAATATATTTTCATTTCCATTTTGAATCCTTCAAATCCGACATCAAACGAAAACGTTACGCTTGAAATATCAACTATTGGTCTAAGCCGGGTAATCGAAAATGACTCTATTATGCAAGTTGTTTTAACTAAAATTGACATATCATATCATTGAATTTTTAAAAAATGTTTCTATTATAGATACACCTTTGAATTATCTTTCATTTGGCTTTGAAATCACTCAATTTCGAAAAAAACAAATAAGTTGTGATTAAAACACTGCAGGTTAGCATGATTGGCCACTGCTCTCCCGCAAGTGACAGATAAATTTTACTTTGTTATTTTCTCCGTGGATTTGTTCTAAAGAGTAACTACTTGTTAGTTTTTTGCATAATTTTTGGGTTAGGAGAGCCTGTGCACCTCTCTTTCTCCATGATTTAATGTTTTATTGTAGGTAGATACTCGTTTTTTGCAGGTATTGGGAAAATAAAGAAGGTCAATTTATGGACGAGTGATTTTTGAAAGAAATTTTATGAAACAAAGGAATTTCATCTAAATCATTACCCAATGGATTCATAATAGAAGAAATGAAGAATTGATTTCCATTTGAAAATTCATGTCTTATCACTGCTGCCAAAACATTTTTCAAAGAGATCATTTTTTTACATAATATCATAGCTGTTGTAACTTAATTTACTTATTTACATACTGTTTTTTTGAATAGAATGTTGTTTCTTTTATGATTTCTCTTATATTTTGTGTTTCAGGTGTTTCTTCATTCAAATTGTAACATATCTTCATCATCAATGCCGTGAACAACTAATTTGTTTTTTTGCATGTTTGCATTTTATGATTGTCCATTTCGCTGTTCCTTTTTCACATTTTGCTGTTCCTTTTCCAAATAGAACAACACTTTTTGCTGTTCCTCTTCGAAATGGAACAACATTTCTACATTTTCACATTTTTGTTGTTTCTTTTCAAAGGAACAACACTTTCACATTTCTGTTGTTCCTTTTCCAAAGGAACGACACTTGCGTTTTTGTTGTTTCTTTTCCAAAATAACGACACTTTTGATTTTTGCTGTTCCTTTTTCAAAGGAACGACACTGGTGTTTTTGCTGTTCCTTTTCTAAAGGAACGACACTTTTCAATTTTTCTGTTCATTTTCCAAGGAACATCACTTGCATTTTTGGTGTTCCTTTTCCAAAGGAAAGACACTTGCGTTTTTGTTGTTCTTTTTCCAAAGGAATGACACTTTTCATTTCTTTTGTTCATTTTCTAAAAGAACGGCACTTACGTTTTTGTTGTTCATTTTCCAAAGGAACGACACTTGCATTTTTGCTGTTCCTTTTCCAAAGGAACAACACTTGTGTTTTTTTCTATTCCTTTTCCAAAGGAACGACACTTTTCATTTTTGCTATTCCTTTTCCAAAGAAACGACACTTGCATTTTTGTTGTTCCTTTTCCAAAGGAACAACACTTTTGATTTTTGTTGTTCCTTTTCCAAAGGAACGACACTTGCGTTTTTGCTGTTCCTTTTCTAAAGGAACGACACTTTTAGTTTTTTCTGTTCCTTTTTCCAAAGGAACAACATTTGCATTTTCACACTTTTTTGTGTGTATTTTTGCTTTTTGGTGTGCATTTCCTTTGTTCTTCCTTACAAGGAACAACACTTTTTTTTGAGTGTTTTTGCTGTTCCTTTTTCCAAAGGAACGACATTTGAATTTTCACACTTTTTTGTGTGTATTTTTGCTTTTTGGTGTGCATTTCCTTTGTTGTTCCCTACAAGGAACAACACTTTTTTGAGTGTTTTTGCTGTTCCTTCAAAGCAACAACACTTTGGGATTATTTTTTAGAGCAACCCTTCCTTCCTCTTGTGGGATTATTCCTAGTTCAATTTTTCTGATTCTCTTTCATGGCATGAAGTACACTACTTTTATGAGGACAAGAATTATGGATTCTTTTGAAGTGAGTTATTATCATTCACGTTATGATCTTTAACAGGACAACTCCTTGATGATAGATTCTTTTCAAAAAGGACACAATTATTTATATACTACTTTACTGTATTATTTTCTGTTGAACATGATATTGATTGATCATCTTAATACCATGTTGGTTCCAACCTTCCTGGTTATAATCTTCTCTGTCTGTAATAAATGAGATTATGGGTATATTTTTTTTTATTGACATGTTCAACTTCTTCCACCATCCTTACTCTTAAGGAGTACTGAGCCTCCCTCTTTTTATCATAAAAATGTGTAATAACAACAAAATTTTGTTCGCAGATGGAAGATAGGGGGTCTCATTATGAGCCAGCCTACCATGTTCATAAGGCTGTAACAAAGTGGCATTCCCATTATGGCCACCACACCAGGGTTATGATCCATTGGATAACCAAATTATCCTTGGAACATGAGGTCTCATCACGAGCCGGCCTGATCACTTTTGCTACATCCCGGTGAATGGCAGTGTGGTTATCTGGTTACCATGCTAGCATACTGATATCTTATGTAGAACATAACTGTAATTCTCCATTTATAAATTAAGGATCCAGGCTCATATGGGTTAAAAAGCAACCCTGCCGAGGCTATGGACGCCTGCTAGCAGCAGAGGCTCTGCTTATGGTATTAAAGTTATATCTTATCGTCAATTATTACTATAATACCATTTTCTTATTTTTTTCTTTTTATCGGAGAAGTTATTTCCTTAATTGTTTCCCTATTTTGAACCTTTATGCATGAGGAATTTTTTTATGATCAATCGCATCATTTTTAGCTAGAATATCGTTAGTAAAACATCTTTTTGGCATATTGTTGTCCTTTTTCTCTTTCACATAACTTATCATCAATCCAAAGCGTCCTATCTTTTACTCATAATTATCTTTACACACTCTGCTCTCATTATAACCATAACTCTCGTTGTCCTATCATTGATATGTGTACTCCGCTTCATTCATTATTGTATTGTTCATTCTCTTGCCTTGCCATCAGCACAAATCCTTTCATATGCTTTATGGTCATGGAATCCCTTTTCCAATTGAAGGGGGGAATGTATACATTATGGGATTGCATGCGATATGATTACTGCACTCTGTCATAACTTGTTGATTTGACAAAATATCAGTATTGCATGTATACAAAAGTTTCTCTGATTGAAATTTTTGCATGCATCTTATCTGTTGTTATTCAAACCCAACACTATGGATTCAAGAACATTGTATGCACAAGTGTGGTTTGTTTACAGGAGAATAACAAGTATGCAGGGAAAATTATATTCACAGCGTGACCACACTATTGCAACTAAGAGAAGAGGCTCGAGTAACTCACGAACACGAACAATTATTCATACATTATGTGCTTACCTGGATTCCACCTTTTGCATCACTTTCAGCACCAACTTTGCATACATCAGCTTCAACAACTTCCAATACATATATGTCATTCCACATTTTTGTTTTTGGAGGTAAAACTTGAGGTGAAATAGCATAATTTTATGATTTATTACAAATTTAGGAGAATTTAATGAAAATCCATTGAGCATTATCATCCTTCAGTCCACATCTTTACCACTTCCCATTTTTTTCAGCAGCATATCATCTTGGGGGAGTGCTGCTTTCATTCATTTCTTTCTTATAACCATGTCATTCATAGTCTTTATCATCCATTTCTATTCTTATTCATTCTCAACACCTCCCTTATTCCATGTTGTTTTACACCAAGCATAGAATTCAACAGATGTTAGCAACTACCTCTATTTGTTTTCTAGCATCGCATGAGGGCATGCTAATTTTTCAGAGAGGGGGAGGAATTGCTATGCATGATGGATGTTTTCTATTTTCTTTCTCATTTAAGACATACAATTTCAGTGCAGAAATTGATTTCCATAATATTTTTAAAAACTATGAATTCAATTCTTGTGATTTTTGGAAAACATAGACATATTATTAAAATACACATACCCAGATAATTTCAAGTTAAATTGGTTCATAAAATTTAGGAAATCATGCACTCTCAACTACAACCATTTTGTTTATATTTCATGATCCGTGCATCAAAATGATATGATTTTTGGATCATAAAAGCATTAATATATTTCAACAAAATCGGGTTCATAGTTTCTGGGAAAATGGTTAATGAAGGTTGCTATCACTTATATCATATTTTTCTGCAACTTCATTGTTATGTCTTCATCAAGATTGCTAAAATTGAATATTCGTTAAGAGGAAGAATTCATTTGTTCTATGAGCTGAGATGAACAAATATTTTTGCTTGGTTAACACATGGGTTTTGTCTTTGGGTTGCATGAGGACATGCAACATATTCAGTTTTTGTTGCATGAAGACATGCAATATATTCGGTGTGGGGTGTGTTGGGCCGTGAATACGACCATCTTTTTAACACGTATTTCATCCATTTTCACTTTTCTTTATCATGTTATTAATCACAGTTTATCATATAATTCTATTTTATAATGATTTATGCTCTTATGAATGAGTATTATTTATTCTCCTTTATTTCTAATAAAATGATGATTATGCATGATTTTATCAATGAAAGTTTAATAAATTGGTTATAACATTATTCACCATTTTTAACCTCCAAGATAATTTCTAGATTGAAGATTTGACCATTAAATGTGCCAACTCAGAAATTCGCTGGAATAAGAAGTGACAGTTTTGCGATCGAGATTCTGAGCAAATGAAGAAGATCTTGGAAAATCTGGAACATGGCTTTTGTCCAAAACGGACCCAGTTAACTTAATAATAATGGTTTGCCCAAATTCGGATTGTAATGAGAGAAACACATGGTTCTTTGAGCACTATTTTATTAGATTTGTTGTTGTGTCCGCCCTCCAAATCTCAGCTTCAAAGCCAAATTCGCCTTGCTCTTGTTGAAAGATAGATGGAAATATATTTTCTTGTTGATCAATTGGTTGGAAACAATCCAATTTTGTAATAGAAATCATGTTGTAATTATCTTTGTTGTAACTTCTCTCTGATTTCTCTATTTAAATGAAAACAGAGATCAGAGATGGGGAAAAATGGAAAAATGATGGAGAATTGAGGATTCAGAATTGGAGATTCAAGAATGATGATGGATTATTCATGATAGGATAGAATAGGAGGAAAAGGAGATTGTTACATTACCATTGTAAATCTCAAGCTTTTGCTGTTGTAATGATTTCACAATTTAATGATTAATATATGATTTGGGAGTTGCTATTCATTCACCTTATATGAAGTAACCCAGCAGCATCCGCTAGCGGTTTAGGGCCCGACCTCCGGTGGATTGTGCTGCTGCTGTATATTATATTTGTAGTTCATGCTTGGTTTTGCTTATCATCTTTATTTGGTAATCTGGTATGTTATATTATTTTACATCACGGTTCTGTTATATCTGATTTATGTTTAATTGAGTAATATCATTCTCTATGGTAGGAATGCCGTATTGATTCATCTTGACTTGGTAACGCATTGCTGTTCTTTTAATCATTGATATAACATTGCTGGTCCTTACATAATGTATTGTTGTTCAATTACAGCGTATCTGTGTTGTAACACTCTTTAATTGGTATTACTGAATTCATCTTAGAGATTATATTTCCTTGCGATTGTTGAATCTATTGATGTTGCTGTTCCATTACAAAATACAACCGTATTCTTTATAACTAAGACTGATAATCGGATTACCAAGATCAGATTACTATTAAGGTGTGCCGTGTGTTAAGTTATTGTGTATTTATATTTGACTTTCCAGCATTGTTTCATATGCCATCATTAATCAATGCTGTTCTATTTCCGTGTGCTATCCGATTTATTCTTAGAGTGAAGATTGCTATCTAATTTCTGTAGGATACACTTGCTACACTTATTTTTGTAGATTAAGGTGGTGTTGTTTATAAGAATTAGTTTTCGTTACATTTCCTAGTTGCTATTCCATTTCCTGTTATTCACATTATCTTTTCTTTGGTGTGAAGAAGGATCTGAAACTGTAGTGGGCATTGACATTTGTTGTCTAGTCCCCAGATTGATGGTCTGTTCCTTGATTACTTTTGATTACATCAGTTTCCAAAGGGAGGAGTTATTGTTACTGGACCCTTGACTGATACATTGCTTATTTTTCCGAATGAATGATTTAGGCTTCAAGGTATTTTGCTGTAAGTATATTTTCTTTCAAGCATTCATTTACTTTTGGATTTTAAGCACTATACTGCAAAACATTACTCTTGAGTAAATAGCCGCCTCAGACTGAGTACACTCTTGAAATAAAAAGTTGTCCCTGGGTTGACAATTAATGTGAGGTAATTAGGAGTTAAAAAGACCCTTTTTATCGAACCATAGTTGTCTAGTATAACAAGCCTATATCTGACTTCTACAATGTACTGGTGGTTTGGTTGAAATGGAAATTTACAAGTACTAGCAAAGGTAGCTAGACTGTGGGCCTGTATGTTTTGTTTTCTAGGAATGGCAGCAAAGTTTGATTCCAGAAGGTCCTTGATCAAGTCTAAAGTAGTATCCCTATATCTACCAAGCCTAGGGTTGTTGATAGAATATTCACCACTGGTTTGTTTGATAATCAACTCTGAGTGTCCCATGATGAAAAATCTTTTGGTTCCCAATTTTTTAAGCAATTGTAACCCTAGCATGAGGGATTCATATTCGGCCATGTTATTGGTACATTTGAAGTTCAATATGAAAGCGTGTCCCTAAACATGGTTATTTTCCATATTATGGATCCACACTCCTACACCATCCCCTATCTTATTAACAGACCCATCAAAGTCTAAATGCCAAAGTGACTCATGGAATATGTTCTCACTATTAGCTATTATGTACTTAAGGTATCTGGCTGTGATTTCCTTTTTATCACTTTCCACATTATATAAGACGAAGGAGTCAATATTTGAATGCACAGAGTATATGGAAAAGTTTTGTGGCTTTTCCTCACTACTAACCATGTACTTCATCAAGGTCTCTCTATATAATTTTCTTGGTTGGCCAAAAATAGATATGGTGGCATAAGACATATCCAACTACAATGATCCCTGTAGTTTTGCTCCCCATGAGAGAGGTAGTAGCATTCCATATTTTGGTGGGATGTCTACAACTATAATATCCATTAGAATGATCTTTGCAGTGCACTGGACAAGATTCACACATAAGTCTTTGGTTAGACCAAGGCATTTAACCTGGCTGGAGTCAAAAGAAAATAAATCCTTGTAAGGCCTGGTAATATCTAGGTTCAATCTTTCCATTATTGCCTTTGGCATTAGATTGTGGGATGCTCTTGAGTCCAACATAGTGTTATGAATTTTTTTATCATGAATGTTTAGGATGATGTAAAAAGGAGGAACTCCCCCTTGTTGATGAATTCCATTGGCCTCAGTGCCAAATAATAATTTAGGCTAGTCATCATTCAAATTAACAGAATCCTCTCCCTCTCCTATGTTCAAAGTCTCAGTTATCTGTGACCTATAATATTGATTCTTTACCAGTTCAGTTAAAGGAACTGATATCTTTAATTTAGCTATTTCATTTTTAATATTGAAAGTGAGCTGAGGTTTGTTTGTTTGATTCAAATCTTCCTTAATGTGTGTAGTTTGAGTATCTTTATTCTGTTTCTTAGTAGTAGGTATTTCAGTTTGTGTTTCTACTATCTTGCCTTGATTTCTTTTGTTTTGATTGTTTTAAGTGATTGTCTCTATTTGGGTTTTAGTGGAGGTTATATCTACAATCCTAGGGGTTGAAGTTTCAGTTGTTCTCCTAGGGAGAATTTTCAATACTTTGTTAACTTGAGCTTCTTTTATTATCTTAGTCTGGGTTTGGATGATCTTTTAATGGGAGTCTCATTATTATTCTTACTTCACAAGCTATATTGTTTATGTACCTCATATATAGCTGACTCATATCCCTGTTTAAAATCAAAATATTCACCAGATTATAACTGCAACTATTGAAGCATATATAACTCCTGTTCTTCTTGAGTAAGAAAAACAATGTCTTCCTCTGTGGTTTTCAGTAAGTTAATTTGGTTATCATCCTCTGCTTGGTTATGTGAATTCTCAACATAGTTTTCTTGGAAGGGGGGCCTAATCTGTTGGTTTGGTGTAGCATTTTTTTTTCAGTATTATGGTTCTTCCTAAAATTTGGGTTTATTATTAGGGGTTGTTATTGTTGATTCTCCCATTGATTTCTCCTCTCCATGTTCTCTAACCTATCCATGATTCTTTCTAAACTTTTAGCTAAAACATCTACTTTTCCATCGGAAGTTGAAGCTTCTTCTTTAAATACAACTTTCTTTTCATTCCGCATTCGTGCTTTCTTAGTTAACAGGTTGGCCTCTACATTGACAACATTACTTTGCATTTGTTCAAGTGTTTCAGGATTTCTCTTCCTTAGCTGGCACGACATGTCAACATCAAAGCCATCAAGGAATTTAATTAATGCTAGGTCAGGTGGAGGCTTAATGTTGGCTAGAATTGCATTGTAGATATTATTAAACCTAGTGCAATAGTCTTGAACTGACTTGTTAGGAGCTCTTTTAATATTTTCATATTTAGAAAGTATTTGCAATGGGTTTTTCTTTCTCTCCCATCTATCAATAAATAACCTTTGAAAATTTACTAAGTCTACAATATGGTTGGTAGGAAAGGCTTTGAACCATTTCTTGACATCCCCAGTTAAAGTTTGAACAAACAATTTCATTTGGACATCTGCTTCATCTATTTCATGAAATTCAAAAAAGTCGGAAATCTTGTTTACATGTTGCTGGGTAGTGTAATGACCAGTAGCATCAAACCAGAAGATCTTACTCTTATAATTTGCAGGCATGGGATGGAGTTGGGCAAGTAAAACAAGAGGAGCATATCAGTTCACCACTGCTGTAATTCTGGTTTGACTGGGGGCTAAAGTTGTGGTGGTTGAAGAAGGACTTGAAACTGATGGAGGTGAACTAGATGATGATGAAGATGATTGATTAATAAGTTGTTTAGGTGATTGGATTGTGGTAGATACAATGGTAGAAATTCTCACTGTAGATTAAACTGATTATGCAATGTACTAAAGCAAAATACTTAATCTACTTCTACAATCAAACTTGCAGAAGCTTAATTGATTTTGAGCAAGATAAAACATAACACATATAACAGAGAAGAAGATTCAATCACCCATGAAACACAGAAGAATACTCTAGGGAAAGCCTCAACTAAAAACCCTGCTATATGTATTATCATATATGTGGAAATATGTTAGGATTACACAAATCTTTAGCTCTCAAGCTATCCAACTCTCAGTACAATCCCTCATTGCTTCTCATAAACAGAATAGACAACACATATGTCTTCCTTCAGTCATCCAAGCCTCCTATTTCCTTCCACAATTTCTCCTGGGTCCTCCAGCTGCCACCTGTGTGATTCTCACCTCAAACACTACTCTGACCTCTAGTAATTGCACAATCCTAAAGGAATGAATTCCTTCTGGATGCAAGAGATATTCACATGGGAATATTCTAGCAACTGATAGTACACTACCCCTTCCTTTAATCTCAACTGGGTCTTTGTCTGAACTGACATGCATGAGTTATTTATGAGAGAATATTCAATTATATGGAGAACACTAGTTGCATGCATGCATGCAATAACTGACCGAACTCACAATTAGTTCCACAAATTGTTTGGAACTAATTTAACTAGACTTAACTCAATTAACTGAGCTAACTAATTACAACTCAACTACAACTCATCCTTATCTCCTTAATTAAGGGATAACTTCCTCAATCAAAGGGATAACTATTGCATGTCTTCACAAAGACTTCATGTTTGATTTTCACCAACTAATTAACTCAAGATGAATTAATTAATTATTTTTCAAATAGTTGCTGAGACTAAATTCGAATTTTAATTTAGGGACCTATTAAAATTGGAATATATCCTGAAATGCTATCTATAGCAATGCTATTTTTAGCATTTGTTATTGCTATTTTCAACACTCCGTCTCAACAAGAAAGGGATTATTTGTCACCCCGATCGTGTCTTTTTGGAACTCGAATTTACACTTTGACAATGCCTTAGTCAAAATGTCAACATCTTTCTCCTCGGTTGAAATATATTGCAACAACATGATCCTCCTCACCACATAGTCTTTGAGATGATGATACTGAATGTCTATGTGCTTGGACTTGTCATGAAATACTGAATTCTCAGAGAGTTTGATACAAATTTGATTATCACAATAGATCACTGTTGGATCCATCCTCTGATAAAAAAAACCAACTAGAATTTTCCGCATCCAAATGGCCTCACATGATGCCTGACTTGTAGCTATGTATTCAGCCTCTTCTAAGCTAAGTGCAACTAACCTCTGTTTCTTGTTGTACCAAGAAACTGCAGTTGAACCAAGGTTGAAAATTCCTCCTAATGTGCTCTTCTGATTTGATGGACTTACTGCCCAATCTACATCTGTGAAGCCCTGTAGCTTCAATCCCTCTGACCGTCTGTACCATAATCCTAACTGAGATGTGCCTCTCAGGTATCTCAAAACATGATTCACTGCCTTCCAAAATAGCTTGGTAGGGTGAACCATAACTTGTCTCATCTGGTTCACCACAAAGCACAAATCTGATCATGTGTTCACTAAGTACATCGGTGAACCCACAAGCTGCGGATATACAGTAGCCTCTACTACCTCTCCTGAAGTAGCATCCTCCTTCCTTCAGTTACCTGCTAGAGGAGTCTGCATGGGCTTGTACTTCTCCATGTGGAATCTCCTGAGTATCTCATTGGCATACTTTCCTTGAGACACAAACACTTCCCCATCCTTCTGCCACACTTCCATGCCTAAAAAGTAGTGCATGAGACCCATGTCTTTCATCTCTAACTCTATTGCAAAGTCCTCCTCCCAAGACATGATCAACTGATCATCACGTGTCAATATTAGATCATCAACATAAAGAAAAATGATCAATTGCTTACCTTCCACCATGATGTGGTACAAGTTCACATTTGCTTCACTCTTTATGAAGCCCAACCCAGTGAAATAGTTGTTGATCCTGTTGTACCAAGCACGAGGTGCTTGCTTCAGCCTGTACAAATCTCTCTTGAGTCAGCATACATGCGACTCATGATCAAAGGCTTCAAATCCTTCCGGCTACTCTATGTACACCTCTTCCTCAATATTCCCATTGAGGAATGCAGTCTTCACATCCATCTGATGGATTTTTCAACCCATCTGTGCTGATAGTGCCAACATCGATTTGATAGATGAGTACCTTGCTACAGGAGAAAAAGTCTCATCATAGTCAATCCCCTTGACCTGTGAGAAACCACGGGCAACAAACCTTGCCTTATGTTTTTCCACACTACCATCTGAAACATGCTTTACCTTGTAAAGCCAATGAGAACTCACAATTGACTTGTTCTCCATTCTTGGAACAACATCCCAAACATTGTTATGAACTATGGAGTCATACTCCTCCACCATAGCATCAACCCAAACTGGCTGATGCACTGCTTCCTCAAAGGAAGATGGTTTGGTCTCTACACATTCCCCAACAAGGGCCATATAACCAGTGTACTGCTCAGGTGACCTCCTCTCTCTGCAATGAGAATATGGCTCTCCCACATTCTCTCTCACATCCATCAACAATCTGTCAGCCTCCCTTGTGCATTTCCGCCCATCTTTGGAAGAATATGCATGAGTGGATGTCTCCACTCTTGGAACCTCTACGTGCGGCTGCTCCACATCAATCTGAGGCTCCTCCTCCATAGGAACCAAAAATTCCTCCTCTACATGCATCTTGAGCTCCCTCTCAAGGGAAACTTGCATGGCCTTCAGCTCATCGAACTTAAGATCTCTACGAACCATTGTCTTTTGACTGGTAGGAAAATACACCCAATAGTTGTAGGGAGTATTAGTGTACCCCACAAGTATCCCCAACTCTGTTGTCGGCTCTAGCTTCTTCTGGGCATCCTTGGTCATATGGAAATAAACTGATGAGCCAAAGATCCTGAAGTGACTCACATGTGGTCTCTTCCCGGAGAAAGCTTCGTCTGGTGTCTTCATCCAAAGTATGCGATGCGAGCTTCTATTCTACAAGTAAACCACTATGCTCTATGCCTCAAACCACAAATGAAGTGGTAGGCCTTGGTCATGCAGCATCGCCCAAGCTTCTCCCACAATCGTTCTATTCTTCCTTTTGGCCACCCCATTCTGTTGTGGGTTATGGGGTGTCATCAACTCCCATTTAATTCCTTCTGCTGCACAGAAGTCCTTAAACTCTTAAGAGACATACTCTCCACCATTTTTGCTTCAAGGTCGTAATCTTCTTTCCTGATTCTTTCTCAACCAAGGCTTTGAACTCACAAAACCTTGACAAGGTTTGATCCTTCTTATGCATGAAATAGATCCAACATATAGGAGAAAAATCATCAACGAAAATAACATAGTACCTTTGTTTAGCGGTGGAAGCTATCGCGAATGGTCCACACACATCTGTATGAACTCGCTCCAAGATTGCTTCAACTTGACTGTCTCAATCCTGAAAGGAATATTTTTCATACTTACCCAAGGTACAACCTTTTCATGTGTCCACTCACTCAAGTTTACCTTTAGGAAGTTCGGTAGAAATCTGCTACATTATCTTCAAGGCCCCATGATGCAAGTGGCCCAACCTTCTATGCCATAACTCGCATCTTGGCTTTGCACCAATTCTACTTTAGAACTCAATGCAACAAAATCATCTACCTCTAGCTTGTAGAGATTCTTCACTTGAATCCCAATCCTCTTGGTCTCACCTATGGCTATGTGTCTCAGGAATGCCTTTCCTTTACTGAAGACTACATCATAACCTTTGTCTCCCAACATCGTGACTGATACCAAGTTTTTCTTCAGTCCAGGCACATACTTTACATCAGTCATGGTGAGAGGAACTCAATGTTCCCTATAAAACACAAATGTAACTACACCTGAAATATGGTACTTTCCATCATCAACCATCTCTATGCGCATCTGGAGGTCTTTCCTCCAAGGTAATGAATAAACTCTTATTTTTAGTCATGTGGAATGACGCTCCACTGTCTAGGTACCAAACACAACCCACCATCGATGAAACCATGCATGCGATGAGGGTAAAATATAATTCAAACTGTGAGGCCAGTGCCTCACCATATGATCCTTTCGAGGATCCCTTATTGGATTTCTTCAATGGACAATTTGTTGCATAATGGCCCACCTCATGACAATTAAAGCATCGCACTTTAGATTTGTCGATTTTCTTCCCACCATAGGAAGAACTCGATTTGGAATGGGGAGCCTTCCCTTTCCCCTTCCACGCCTTACTTGCTAAGGCTAGATTTTTTTCATCATCGTGCTTAGATGAAGAACCAGTTTCTCTCTTCCATTCACCAAGTCTTGGTAGCTATGCCAACTCTTAGGAAGACCGAGGAGAGTAAGAATCACCATATCATCATCAGCTGTCATTATTCCTACACTTCCAAGCTCATCTCTGTAGGTGGTGAGCTTGTTCAGACATGTAAAGATCGTGTCGTCGTTTTCACACTTGATTTCCAAATCCTGTCCTTCAGTGCCATCTTCCTCTGGTTGCTACTGTTCTGATATAGATCCTTCAATGTCTTCCACATTGAAAACAATGTCTCCTTCCCATGGATACTCGAGACAATATGGTCTCGAACTCCCTCCAGAAGAATCCTCCTCGCTCTCACTACACATTTCTCCCATTCCACTGATTCTTGGGCATTTGTTGCTGCTGGCTTGGGGACTTCTTGATCAATGAAGTCCTTTGAACCATTATCTTCTAATACCTCTTCCATGTGATCCTTCCATGTTATGTAATTCAAGCTGCCATTTGGGGCATACTCTAGTCTCAAGCCATTGAGTGCCATTGGTGAACTTTGAGATGTGATAAGAAATCGATTTTGTAACTACAATCAGGAACTTCAAAAATTCGAACTTCTCACGTCTTTGTATACTGTTCTCCACTTTGATCACCTTTTCTCTGATACCATGTAGAAATTCTCACTATAGATTAAACTGATTATGCAATGTACTAAAGAAAATTACTTAATCTACTTCTACAATCAAACTTGCAGAAGCTTAATTGATTTTGAGCAAGATCAAACAAAACACATATAACAGAGAAGAAGATTCAATAAAAAATGAAACATAGAAGAATACTCTAGGGAAAGCCTCAGCTAAAGTCCCCGCTATTTGTATTATCATACAAGTGGAAATATCTCAGGATTACACAAAGCTTTAGCTCTCAAGCTATCCATCTCTCAGTAAAATCCCTCACTGCTGCTCATAGATAGAATAGACAACACATATGCCTTCCTTTAGTCCTCCAAGCCTCCTATTTTCTTGCACAATTTCTCCTGGGTCCTCCAGCTGCCACCTGTGTGATTTTCACCTCACACACTGCTCTGACCTCTATAGTAACTACACAATCCTAAAGGAATGAATCCTTTCTGCATGCAAGATATATTCACATGGGAATATTCTAGCAAATGATAGTACACTGTCCCTTCCTTTAATCTCAACTGGGTCTCTGTCTGAACTGACATGCATGAGCTATTGATGAGAGAATATTTAGTTATCTGGAGAACACTAGTTGCATGCATGCATGCAATAACTGATTGAACTCACAATTAGTTCCACAAATTGTTTGGAACTAATTTAACTGGACTTAACTCAGTTGACTGAGCTAACTAATTACAACTCAAATACAACTTATCCTTATCTCCTTAATTAAGGGATAACTTCCTCAATCAAAGGGATAACTGTTGCATGTCTTCACAAAGACTTCATGTTTGATTTTAACCAACTAATTAACTCAAGATGAATTAACTAATTATTTTTCAAACATCTGCTGAGACTAAATTTGAATTTTAATTCTCAATTTTAATTCATGGACTAATTAAAATTGGAATATATCTTGAAATGCTATCTATAACAATGTTATTTTTAGCATTTCTTGTTGCTATTTTCAACAACAATTGATGAAGTTGTGGTAAAGGAAGGTGGATTTACAACGAGTGAAGTTTGTGGAGAAACTCCAAGGGCAACAGTAGTAAGGGAAGCTAGTTTAGTAGATTGTTGAATGTAAGAATCACGTATATTACGTATCAATTTAGAGGCCCAAGCTTCTAAGTTATCAAAAGTCTCAATGACTTATTTATCAAAATTTGAATGAATAACTATATTTGATTCAATGAGTTGAACAAACCCACGATCTAAGACTGTTTTGTGGATTGCATTCTCATATTTACTTCTGAATAATGAGAGATCAAATGAAAAATTGAAAGGGATGTCCTCTATATTCGACAACTCCTCATGGAGTGAATTAGATCTAACTAACCTACTACTTCTGGCTTGAGTTTCTGTTGTTTTAGGTTGTCTTAAAATCCTCTCTAGGTCATCCAGTATAGTTGCAGGGTTTGAGTTTTCCCTAGTATAGTGAATCTTCTTAGGAGCCAAAATTTTAAGTTTTAAAAACTGTTTTTTATGAAATTTTATGAAAACTTACTTCAGGTAATGACCTTAAGGGGCTCAAGATTTAATTTAAGGTTTCCTTAAATTTTTCTGAGACTGGGTTCAATTCCCCAGAATGGTCACCAGAAAGGTTATCACTCTGATAATTCTTTTGAAGTAAAAGGAAAAAAAAACCAAAGGTAACCACAAACCGCTTTTGGAGATCAAGACCTAGCCTTCCTGATGCTCAAAGAGGGCTCTCTCTTTAAAATTTAACTTTGTTTTAGTTAAGATGTCTTTAGGCTAGTTATGATTGTTCAAGAGGTTTTTGATTTGTATTTGAGATTGGCTGGTGGGATCTCTTAGATAGATGGATAAAATGATGTCTTTTAAACCATTGAGCTATGGAGTCAAAAAGTAAGGAAGCAAAAATAGATTAACTCACTAAAGGGAATGTCCAAAAGGGCAAGATAGCAAAATGTTTTTTAGATCTTTGAGACAAAGGGGTGAAAAATATTCACTAGGGGTGGGAGAGAAATTAAGAGTTCTCACACTGGTTAATGAATGATGAATGAAGGGATAATCGAGATCAAAGGGAAATTAAGAATCCTCTAACTCGGATATTGAAGAAATAAATCTAAACCAAAGAGAAATTAAGAATTTTTTAATTTAGATATCAACAGAAAAAATTTAAATGTATAATTGTTAAGACCAAGTGTATTTAAACAAGTTCTGAAATATTATTTCATTTATAACATTTAGGTTTGGAAAAACATTAAAGATTATGAATAACTTGAGAAAAATAACAATAACACATGAGAATACTTGTTTTAAATTTGTTTAAAACATGGATCCTTTGAAACGTCTAATCTTTATTTATCAATCCATCTTGCTAGCTCAGCAAATGATACAATAACCCTCTGGGTTTTCTGATCAAAATGTATATAGAAATATCTAGTAGAATCCCCCCATACATACTTAGAATTTTGAAGTATTTATACAAATGGAGTTACAAAATATCTGAAACTATATTCAGAACTAATCTAGCAAAAAAGAAATATCTTCATGCAGGAAGATAGAGACAACTATTGAATTGTTTCATGCTGCCCCTTTTATTTTGGTTCTGTTGGCTTTGATATTTTTCCCTTTAATCTGCTTTGTTGTTTGATCTTTCAGGATGGATGCTTCATTTACTTTAGCCTTTCGTCTGATACACTTTCATATAATACACTTTGACTCTATTGATTTGTCAACATCCTTTTACCATGTTGTTTTACTTTTACTGTACATTAACCTTTCTACTGCATATTTCTATAGTAAATCAATTAATTTCTCCCATGTTTCAGTATCAGGTAATTGGATTTTTAGCATCTTTATATATGTTTCATATGCCTTTGTGTATTTGGCAAAAGTAGGTTTATTAATAAACAAGTGTTTTACCTCATGTTGGAGGTAAAACAAGTTTTCAAATGTTTCCAGAGTACTTTGCTTGTTGGAAATGCCTTCATTGATGATGTATTTACCTCATCTTTTGCTACCTCTTTGATTTTCTTGTTGTAATCCTCCTGTGTCATCAACTTATCATTTTTCACTAAGGGATTGGGTAATCCATTTTCTCTCAAAATATGGAACTTAGCCATAAATATATCAACGGCTAGTTGCATGTTCTGACACTTATACTCCAAGTTTTGCATCAAGTTCCTCTTGGAGAAGACCTTTTTGACCTCCAAACTTGTCTCCGTTCTGTGCTCTATTTCCAATTCCTAAAACTCATACTTATTCTTGGTGTTAAGGAATTGGATAATTCTGGCAGCCTCTTCTGGCATTTGTCCTAATTCTTCTTTTACTTTCTGGATGGCCTCTGTAGCCAGCTTTATCGAATCTATTTGCTCGAAAATCCCTTGAATAGATGGCCAAATATCATTGACAGAGTCAATGATATTGTATCATAGTTGTTCCTTAGCCTATCGAAGGGGTTCTTTCAGTGTTAAGTCCTTTTTTAGGGCTTTCAATATTTCACTCATCCTGGTAGCCTTTTGTACTTCTTCTTTGTGCATGATTTTGGCAAGCTTGCAATCACTTTCCAATCTTGTCACCTTCTGTTTGAGCTTATTCATCTCTATGGTTTTTATGAACATTTCTTCCATAGATTTAACCACTTTTCCTACTTCTTCACCTAATGTACCTATTGCTGATGTAGATGCTATAGAGATCAGTAGTGTTGTGGCCCTTGGAGCTGTGGGATGCAATGAGGCTACCAATGTGGAAGGAGCAACCATGGTAACTGCTGGGATGACATTTATCGAGGTAGTGCCAAGATCAGTTTGTTTTAATTGGATTAAGCTGTCCAATCCCTTTTTTGTCTCCCTCAACTGATGATTGAGTTTAAGGACTAAGTCCATCAACTCTTCATGCTTAGTTTGGTTTTCCAAGGCTGTTTCTTGAGGGTTGCAATGTCATCATTCTTCTTTTTGATTAATTTTTCAGTAGCCTTGATGTCTTTGGGATCATGTCCCAATTCAATTACCAAGTCTTCCAAAGACTTGATTTTGGTGTCTTTGGCCTGTGAGGAGGCCTTTTCCAAATGATACTAGGCCGAAATGTTATTTAGTGAATTCTGCAACTGATGTGTAGCCATGGCCTTTCTTGTAAGGATGCAGTAAATCCTTTCTCCAGCCTGCTTGTGAAATTCAATCTGGTCAAAGGGATAAATATCCCTTGCTAATACTTCAAAGTCTATCTTCTTTAAATCTGTTGATGTTCTCGATTGTTGTATAATTGATTTCATGAAGGACATTTACATCTTTCCTTCCTTGATGTCAAAATTTGACATCAACATACTTTGGTTAGGCAGTGTAAGATTGAGATATTGTGCATAGGATTCCGCCTTCAGTTTCTCATTTCTCATTTTAATCTCCTTGAACTTGTCCTTAATTCCCCTATCTCTATCAACAGCCTTATTGGATGAAGAGACTTCTACATTAAGCTACCTTTCTAAAATTTGAGTTTTTGATGTAGATGTCTCCTGTGTTTCTCAAGATGGAGTTGTGCCTTTTCTCATGTGTAACTCAACATTAGTTATTTCTACTGAGCATTTTGTGTTTTCCTGTTCTGAAACAGGATCGAGCCTAGGCCTTTTGCTCTAGCTAGCTTCATATTGTACATTGGAAGTGTCTATACCTAAGCTAGAGCCTTCCTCTCTATTCCTTTTGGTATTCTTTTCCTCATTCTGAGAAGTCTGCAAAATAGGAGGGGTACTCATGGTTCCTTCTTGCTTTGGTACCTATGGGAATGAGATTTCATCAAGCTATTTCTATAAATCAAACAAGGTATTTTCAACATCTACGATTGAACTATCCCTATCTATGAGAGTGTTTTCCAACCACTTAGATTAGTTGGCATATCTCTCTATTTATGGTATAGGGTGATGAATGTAAGGTCCTAATTTGAACTTTTATCTTAGTTTGGTTATAAACCCTTGAGGGTCATACCTCCACATGAAACTATTCTTTAATTTCATTTGTTGCAGAATTTGATCTCCTTCATCTCCTACCTCTCTAGTATTGCAAATAAAAGGGCCTAACTAGTTTTTGTTCTTGAACTGACTCTTTTTCTTGGCTAAGACAAAGTTGAGATCATCAGAGTTCATTATCTGCCTATAATATTCCAGAGCAAATAACCTCATGGGGAGGTACTTGGGAAGTTTGTACGAGGCAACCTGGCAACCATAGATTCTTATTTTGGTGTGATCTTGTTAAAGGCACCAATCTCCCACCTTACTGTGTTTGGAAAACTAGAGCACTCTTTTGATTTCTTGGCTTATTTTGGGTGAAGGGCAACCTGTCAGCATGGTCATGACTGGATGGAAAAAAATGTCCATGAACTCTGTGTAGGTGTATGATGATGAATACCTGTGGAACAATGGTGTCCAAAATATAACATACCTTAGTTGGCCTTTAGTATCCATCTTCTGGATGGTGAAGGGAAATCTCTCTGACTGATAATACAAAAACATGTGGTGAAGTACATATGAGTACTTGAATACTCTCTCATTGTGCATTCTGGTAAATTGTTCATGAATCCTTTCAGCTATGAACTGGGCATAATTGTACAAAGTAGCAGGAGGCTTCTTGGGGTGAAAATAGAGATGAAGGCCAGGATGAGCTCATCAATGTATTTATTTGTTGTATAGACCAGAATACATGATATCATGGTTACGATTTTCTTGCCCATTTAAGAGAAAATGGGAGAAACATATGGAGGGGCATCTGTACGAATGTGCTGCTCCTCTACAATGAAAGTTTGGAATATTTGGGCCAGTCTAGATGGGCTCAATTTGGTGTACTGGTCTAACAAATCCCCAGTGGAGAGTGGGGTTAGGTTTGGACTTGGTTGGACTTGCAACATTTCATTTATTGACTCAACTGTAATAGTAAACAATACTTTTTGGTCTGGGGGCATTAAGCTTTCTAGCTAGGAATGTAACAAGCATGGCATAGATGAATAATCTCAGGAAAGACATGTACTTGTGGAAACTGGTGTTTGGGAAAATTGGAATCCCAAAGGCCAATGTCATCAATATGGTTTAGATATATGTCCTTACTCCAACAATGAATTTTGAGCAGGAGTGTATAGGCAACCGTATCTTTGATTTGAAAATCCCTGTCCGCTAGGGGAAGATGGTCAAGGTCCAAATGAGGGGTTGACACTGGTCTAACATCCATGGCAATGGGGGCAGCCATAATTCAGTTCTTGTGGTTTTGAAATTGAATTATACAGGTTTATATTGGAGGTTTTAAGGTAATTTGGAAGCTTTCATAAGGGTTTGGGTATTTTAGTCAGACACACACTTTAATTTTAAAGTAATTTCAATTAATTTTACTCAATTAAAACACTTTAAAGACTGAACATTTTCAAATTGAAAGGGTGTTTGGTAATTTATCTTCAAATACTTGGAATTTGGATGAATTAACTTCAAATTGGTGTTCTCAACAACTGTAGAAGTTTGAATGGGCTCTGGTATGATTTGAGAGCTTGATTAGGGTCTTTGCAACTTCTTTAGGAGTGAAATTGAAGTCAATTGGTGATTTAAACATTTGAATGTGTCGCAATGGCTTGCATAGGTTTTACAAAGAAATTGATCGAAAAAGGACGAATAGGGCTTCTTGGCCTTTTTATTGAACAATGGTTATTTTTGGTGGGTGAATTATGAATGAATAGTGGGTGGTTTTTCGGGTTGGGAGGGGAGGCGGTTTTCCAAGCCATCGCACCACTTTATCAAGGAGGTGGTATTTTGGCGAGGTCACCTGATCTACCTTAACGCTTGACACATATCAGATGGGGGCCTGGGAAATACCACTTTATCGGGCATGTAAAGGTTGGATATCGGGTGAACCTGATATGGCTGTGAATCATTAGATTCGAGTGCTGACGATTGAATGACACTCAGGTGACAAATTAGCACAGATGAAATGTGCAAAGGTGGTCCAGGGCTTTAATTAATGGTGGTTTGTGATTATTCTGGAGTTAAACATAGGATTGAATGATCAAATAGGATTAATGGAGGGATTATCTTAACTTTAAGGAGAAATGGTGAGTTAAGAGGGTTTTTTCAGGGGGAAAGGTAAAAATATAGTTTATAGTTAAACTAAGGGTAGGGGTTATATATATGAGGATTTATTTATATACGAGGAAAAATGGTATATGGGATCTATATTATTAAGTTAGAAATTAATATGAACTAAAATGAGTGGAATGAAAACAATACTAAGTAAAATGTAATATTTACGCTTTTCCTTTACATACACTTATACTTAGGATAAAATATTTTTGTGGGTATTTTGAGTGAAATGGAATTAAACGTGGGATTTTTTACTTTTCATAGGCTATTGGAGTTTAACCTTAGGGATAGGGGTTTTATTAGGGTAATGAAGGGAAATGATTTTTATGAAGGGAATTCTAACACTTTATGTCCATAAGTCATTAAGTCGAGGGTCTGATCCCACCAAAAGTCAGAGAAATGCTCTTAGCCTTTATGACTTGAAGGATTTTTAGTACTAGAACATACTTGTGGATGGGGAAATTAGTAAGTATAGGAATGAAATGAATGAGGGGATGTCAATTAAATCAACTTGTAAACCTGTGTTTTTGCTTTCTTTATTGCTCATGCACAGTGAAACATATGATTAAGCATGATAAATGTGCTTTTGTCCAATCAACTCTATACTTCAGCAACCTTTCTTCTACTTACCCATTACTTACCCTAACATTTTTTTCTTCACTTATTTGGGTGCATTTAGGCTAGAAAACCCTTTTCTTTCCTTTTCTTTTATAAAAAAAGCTATCTACTTCTAACCTCATATCTTCCAAGGGCTTAGTTTAAGGTGATGAGCCTCTTTTATTTTCCCTACCTATCTAATGATCTGCCAAGATTAAGCTATTTGGTCAAATTTTATTCTCTAACTATAAACATAAAACTGAAAGCATGAAATAGTGAAGATTAAGTTGTTTGACTACCATGGGTTGTGGCATGTATGACAAGCTACACACAACCATTATTTGCAGAAGATGTAAAATAGTAGTGGCATTTAGACTTGCACACTTTCATGATCTGTTTTTGTGTTTGGGGTTCATATATTTTCATTTTTTGATCTTTTCTTATTCTTTTTGTCCTTTGATATTTCTTTCAGGACACACCCTCTTTACATTTTTTAATTTTTATTATGGAAAACATTTGCAGAAAGCAAAGGTATGTACAATATTACAAGGCTTTGTTGAAAATAATACTGAGAGGGGGGGTGAATCAGCATTATCTATTCCTTTTAACAATTCTTCCTTATTTATACTTTGAATTATTTTTGCATATCAGTACCATAAAACAATGAGCATGAACAAGAAAAACAGACAGTCACATCAAAGAACACCAGATATAGGGTGGAAACCCAATGTGGGTGAAAACCACCTGCTGCAATATGTCTCTATCTTCTTTCAAATTAGAAACTCCTTTTACAATGGTCTTGTACTGGTGCAGTCCTTTACCAGTACGCAGGCTGCAACCTGCAGGGAGCTACAACTCTCTCTCGTTTTCCAGTCTCTCCTGGAAGGGAGCTACAACCCCCTACTTCTTTTCTTTCAAGGACCACTTTTCATAAATTTTCAAACTGGATCCATAAATATCAAATGATCATCAAGTACCAGTAAGTCACCCAGATAACTAGATCCACAATAACAGAAAACTAAACCCAGAAAAC
>APFE031120617.1:22501-68774 GCA_000404065.3 Pinus taeda | reverse complement strand
TGTTTCAGGAACCAAAGGCGTTACCTCCCAAGAGGGGAATTTAGCATGAGATACAAGTGTAGCAAGATGTTCCACTTCCAAAAATTGGCATGCATCGCATGTCGATTATGGAGAGCGTGGAAATCAAGAAGCAAATTCAAGAAATGTTGAACAAAGGTATCATATGCCCATCCACTTCGCCATGTGGTTCGCCAGTTTTTCTGGTGCCAAAGAAGGATGGAACTTGGCACATGTATGTGGATTCCATGCGTTGAACAAAATCACATTAAAGAATTGTTATCCACTCCCAAGAATTGATGATTTTCTTGATCAATTGAGGTATGCAAAGTATTTCACTAAGTTAGATTTACGAAGTGGTTATCATCAAGTTAGAATAGCTGAAGAGGACATTTGGAAAATCGCATTTAAAACTAAACAAGGATTGTTTGAGTGGCTTGTTATGTCTTTCAGTCTTACAGATGCTCCAACTACATTCATGAGAGTAATGAATGATGTATTGAGACAATTTCTAGATGACTTTGTCAATGTGTACTTAGATGATATACTCATATTCAACAAATCCAGAGATGAACATGTGATGCATGTAAACAAAGTACTTGATGTCTTGAGAAAATAACAATTGTTTTTAAAGATGTCGAAGTGTGAATTTGGAAAGACTTATTTAGTGTATTTGGTACACATTGTTGGAGGAGGTGAGTTTAAGATATACCCCTCCAAATTTGAGTTAATTTTGAATTGTCCCAAGCCCAATACAGTTACAGAGGTAAGAAGGGTAACACAATATTGGAGAAAGTTTATTGCTAATTTTTCTTCAGTCGTAGCTCCATTACATGCATTGATAAGTGTCAAGAAAGTCTTCCATTGGGGATATGTACAACATAAAGCATTTGATGCTTCGAAGAAAAATATTAGTTCAGTACTGGTATTGGCTCTTCTAGATCTTAGACAACCATTTGAGATTCAAATGAGTGCTAGTGATTACACTGTGGGAGTAGTTCTTATGCAGCATGGTAAGCCCATTTCATTTCATTCTGAAATTTTTAATGAAGCTGAACTAATTATCCAACTTATGACAAAGAACTTTATGCATTGGTACAAATTGTCAAAAAATGGAAGCACTTCTTGATGGGAAAGGAGACCATTATCCATACCGACCATCAATCATTGCAGTACTTACAATCACAGTCAAATTTGTAGCAGTCACGACATTTTAGATGGCTGGGTTTTCTACAACAATTTTACTTGGTTATTAGGTATAAAAAGGGAATCTACAATAAGGTAGTTGATGTGCTTTCAAGGCCTATTGTAAATCCATCTATTATACTCAATCATAGTTCTATTTTGCATGAAAGTTACATTGAACAATACTCATATGATAGTGACTTCCAAGATGTGTATGCAAGCTTGAGTCAAGGAAAAAAAAATTGAAGAGTTCGATTATCATGTACATAATAGTTTGTTGTATCACTTGGGCAAGTTGTGTATTCCACAAGGAGAAAGAAATAGTATCATAAGGAAGGTGCACACTTCATTGATTGTTGGACACTTTGTGTAGGCAAGACAATAGCGAATATCCAAAGGTATTGTTATTGGCCACGCATGTTTGAAAATGTTTCTCATTTCATAAGAGGATGTTCTTTTTTTTGCAACAAGTAAGCCTAGCCATAGGAAACTTGGATTGTACACTCCATTTCTGGTACCTTCACATCCATGGGAGAGTATCTCAATGGATTTTGTAGGAGGTCTTCCATTGTCAAGGAAAGGTAATGATTACTTGTATGTAGTTGTAGACATGTTCAACAAAATGTGCATATTAACACCATGTTTAAAGAAAATTACAGCTGAACAAACAACTCATCTTTTCTTCCAAAACATTTAGGTTCATTTTGGTCCTCCTACTTCTATTGTAAGTGATCGAGATTCTCGATTTGTTGGGAATTTTTGGTCAAATTTGTGGGACATGATGGACACGAAGTTGAAGAAGAGTACAACCTTTCATCCACAAACAAATGGACAAACCGAGGTGGTCAACAAAATAGTCATTCATCTTCTTAGACGATATTGCAGCAAACATCCCAAGTTGTGGGATGAATAGTTGCATTAGATACAACATGCATATAACAGGGCAAATCATTCTTCCACAAGCACATCGCCATTTGAGGTATGTTATGGGTACTTGCCAAGATCACCATTGGACTTCATCTTTGAGAAAGATCTCACCATCGATGGTCACAATGACATCGATAAGGCAAGGAAGTTCATAGAGAACATTCAGTTGATACATCATGCAGTGCAGGAATAACTTGAGAAAAGTCAAAGCACCTACAAAGCAAGGCATGACAAAGACCAGGTTGATCATAAAATTAAAGTTGGTGACGAATTTTGATTATATATTAGCAAGGAGAGACTTCAAGGGGAAGGTAAAAAGCTTAAGTCAATTGGTTATAGTCCTTTTAAATTTCTTGAAAAGATTGGTAACAATGCATTTAAGCTTGATTTGCCTCCTTATATGCAAATATACTCTCTTGTTAATGTTGAGAATTTGAGATTGTTTGAGCCTCCTTTGATTGATGATCAAGGAGATCATGTTTAGTTGCCATCAATAGATGATTTATTTCTAGAATATATTGCTGAACTTCAACAAGATCTCATAATTGACAGAAGAACTAGGACTTCAAAAAGAGGGGATGTTGAATACCTTAGAGTGGGACTCAAGCGACAAAATCCTTCTAAAGCCAAATGGTTGTAGAATTAGAAGGTGAGGGATTTGTACCCTCAATTTTTGAACAATTGATAGTATCTTCTTGGGTCCAAAAGGCTTCTAGTGGTGAGGAATGATTAGGCACTCAATATTTAGCTCAAAAATCAAAATTCTCAGAATGGATCGAAACCTAAATGGCCACGACAGTCTCAGAAAAATGATCCTAACACAACTTGTTTCACTGAAAACCGAGTTCGTATGAAGAAGTTATTGTGTTCTGTTCACTTTGCTAAATAAGTGAAATTTGCAAAACAAATACACAGTTAGTGCACAGTCAGCAGTTTGTACTGCTGACGTGGAAGGTTACTATGTAGGGTCAATTTGGTCAACATTCAATCATAGTTTGACAAGTAACATATTTTCATTTGGTCTCACATAGGTGCGTTGTCATCGTTTGTTTGGTTAAAATTTGGGCCAATGAGGGAATGTTATGTGGCAAGCCCGGAGGCCTCCATATGGCACCTCTTAACAGTCTAGGCAAACTCAACTGTGGAGAAAATTTTTATTGGAGGTGTCAGGGTTCAACCTCGCGACCTCCCTCCGTAGACCAAAGCCTTCTACCAACTTCGCTACGAGTTGTTGCTTAACCCTATAGCACACCATACATATTTAAACTGTAACGATTATTGGTATGTCGGTTAGGGGAGGGCCAACCCACAGGCCAACCCTCCCCCTGTGAATGTAATGATAGTCACCACAAACAATTATGGTTATGTTAATTGCCGAGCTCCAAAACTGTAATGGTCTCCCCATGTGAACGCAACGATGTCACACCCAACTGTTAATATGATGGCTCCAATGTAGACCATGACTCTAATGATTAGCGCCATGTGAATGAATCTCATAGATATGGTGGAGGTCAGCTAACTTGAAGGCGAACACTACGAACCTGTGATGTTAACAAACCATGACATGTGTCACCTCTTACGAAGCTGCCAATGATTTTAGAAATGGTCAGTTTTATCTACGTAATTAAGCGTTAATCCCGGTTTAGCATTCAACTAATCTAAAGTTAAATATGAGATTAAACTGGTGGAGTTTTGGTGGTTCTGACATTTTTGGCGCCAACTACTAATTTACCATCCCTCACTGGAGTCATTCCAGTTTTGGAGGAGATTTTCAAGGAAAAATTGTCTCAGTCATAAGTGGAGCATTTTTCGACCAAATTAAGCTGAGGAAAAGGTGTTCCTAGCTAACTTTGACATTATGAAAGAATTGGTGCAGGTATTAGGAGTAGTAGAGCTTTTCAAACAACCATTTTTTCTATATTAAGCTAATACAAAGGCTTAAGCCATGGAAGCTGGACCAAGGAGATGTATCCCAACAGGGGTGAACTCCTTCATCAAAACAATATGTTAAAGTGTCTCTTTGATGTTTTCTTTTACTTTGAATGTCTTTTGTTTAGTACCTGTCTTTGAAGCTATTTTTTTTCATGCCTTTCATATTAAACATGATGAACTTTACTTGTTTCAATCACCAAACAACCTAAGGAAACTCATGCACTAGAATAAATGAACAAGCACATGTTTATAAATCTATAATTTAAATTAGCACAACAAACTAACATTCAATAAGAGATCATTGGGCCTCTTGTTTTGGAAATTATGTGTATACTAGCAATTTCCCCAGTTGTTGCAAAGGAAACATTGTAAGGCATAAATTCGAGAAGCATTGTGACATATAAAAAATCATTGAAGATAAAAATTAGTAAACAAAATATATCCATGTAAATAGTTGAATCCATGAAAGGCCAAAGTATGGGCAGATGAATCTTATGTAAGATGGGTTTACCTTGAGCATGTATGTGACAGTCTTAAAACCTAAACAACAAAAGGAAGGATGAAAAGGACCTAAACCTCCATAGGATACTACACACACCCAATGGAAAAATAAAAGTGTTATTGAGTTTTTAAATAGGAAAAATATTGTACCTCTGTGAGGATGGTCTAGAAAAAGAGCAAGAGGAGGAACTACAAGCCAAATGAAATTAAGCATTAAGCAGATAGTTCTCTTGACAAACCACATTAGCAAAATGACAAAAATTCAACTCAAAATCGATAGCTTATGTTCTACTTTGATTAAGACCCATCGTCTCTATTGTAACCCAATTGTAGCCCAAGAAATATGAGAGTAATTTACTACACGAGAAGGGAAAGAGTTTGAATCTCATCATGTGCTATCTAAGCAAATCTGGTTCAATTAATTGCAAATTCCTCAAATAAAAAAACTAACCTGGAAATTCATCCATATGAAGGAAAAGATCCAAATATGCAAATATGAAATGCTAAAGTTTTCGAATGTTGCATTAAGAATTTGATTTGACTTTAGAAATACTCCAAAGGATTGGCATGGGGAGCTACTAGACTTATAATCTCATCATCTGTTAGTGATCCTAGAACATTATGCACAACATATGCAATGGCCATACGTAGGAAAAACAATTTGCCTTTTACGAGAAGAGCATGGGGAGATCTTGGATCTTTTATGCAAAGAACAAATGGGTTGAGTGTATATTTTTTCACAGTTTGACATTATGTTTCTTGAACTTTATGGAAATAAAATATGTAAAAACATGTGAAATGTCCAAATTTTTTTGGGCAGTTTGTACCTAGAAAGCTCAAACAACAAGTGGTTCTTCTAAAAATAAACATACCTCTTTGTAGTTGTTAGAAATGAAGATGTTCCATGGTGAGATGGCACAATGTTAAAAAAAAAAATTGCAAATAAGTGAAAGAACCAGTTATCAATAACATATACATCTGGTAAAAGATTCCAATTTGCCATTGGTAACCAACATACTCACAGTTACGGTGGAGGAAAATTAAAATTTATGGGCTATTTTAGTATATCATTTTAAGATTGTTGTCTGCTAATGCAAATAGATAAGAAAAAATCACAAAATATTGTTTTCAAGGTATGACATGAAGCATCAAAATTAATAACAATAGTTTGGTTAGAGCACCAATATTTTTTACTATTAGGCCCATATAATACATTAGTATTAAATTTGGAGGAACACTTCCTGAAATCAAATGAATGATCATGATCACGAATACATGGGGAGTCTTTGGGAGTCTCAAATACCTTGGAATCATTGTCCAAAGCATTTTGGAGGTGTGGAGAAAGATGATTTTGATGTGGGAACTCTAGTGAACATAATTGTGAAATTACGCCCCATTGTTCTTCCTTTAGGAGATTTTCCATGCTATTAGAGCTAATTATCTTTCCGGGTTTCCCTGCAATACCCCTTAATTCAAATTTCTTTCCTTCCAAAAAAAATTTCATGAAACTTTCTTGAAAATTATAAGTTAATGTACCCAAGGATTGTAGCCATTGGACTCCTAGTACAACAACAATACCACCTATTGGAATGGAAAGTGTTAGGCTATTCAATACTAGTATGAAAGAAATTCTGAGAGGCTGCCTTTATGAACATATTTGTAGGAAAGGTAAGAAGAATCTGTGTCGAGAACATGTTCCAAGGGTGTCAGGATGTTGGGATGCCTTAGCTTCCCTTTCTTCTCTAGTTATGCACCAAGCTTTTAGTAGCTTCCAGATTTGAAAATTTTATCACTCCAATTAATATTCTTCACTGAATAATTAATTCCAGAAGGCATGACGAATTTGTAATAGGTACTAAACTTGTTCTTTGGGAAGACATTTTCCAGATCTAGAGTGGATTCAACACCCTTTTCAAAGTCAATCCTTAACCTGTGGATACTACCTAGATGAATAAAATGGCCTTCAATCTTACAGAAAGTCAATCATTAGCCCGTGGATACTATCTAGATGAATAAAATGGCATTTAATTTTATAGGCTAGTTTCACTTTTGGCATTTTCTGATCACCACCATGAAATTAGTTTCTGGCCACAATGAACAATCCAACAACATTAATTGTGGAAAAAATGCCTGTAACAATCCAATGCTTCATCTAACAACTACACCATATCCTTCACGCCGTAACTTGGAAAAAAATTTAACATGCGAGGCCTTTCAAATTGGGTGATATCATTGTTATTCATATCAAATGAAAAAATATTCTTTATCTCAAAAACTCTTGAATTTGAGAATGAAAGACGAATATGGGGCGTAGAATTAACAACAATATTTGAGGCAATTATGTGCAACAGGAAAAATGGTGCGGGAATGAACATAAGAAACTAACCTAAACTAAATATTAGGTTTTTTTATCATCCTAACTATTAATCCAAGTGTCTAGAACTTTTCAATCATTTAACATCCTATCGAATGATTCAAACAAGTACGCGGTGGCAGTTGGGGGAGTTGATTTAAAAGGGGAAAGCCTTACGACATAATTAATCTAGCATAGTTAACAAAAGTCAACCATAAGCACCATGTTTTGGAAATTATATGTACAATAGTCAATTGTAGTTAAGCATAGCCAACTATAGTTAACATGTGAATAAACATTAATATACTCATAAAAGTTAGTCACCATCCTTTTTGCATAAATGTTGAAGTTTCAATAGGATTAGTTGGTTTTGTGTGCATAATCCAAAAGGGTTTAGTTTTTTAATAAAAGTATTTTCTAGTGGTAGGTGTCATGGTTTGAAGCCTATGAATACACATTACAATGATATACCTATTAACAAGCAAGTAGAGTAATAGATCATTTCACTTATGAGCTCATTTTCATACTAAAATCCAATACTACTTCCTTTCCTATGAGTGAATATGAAGGTGAGTCTAGCCCTAATTTCACTTGTGGAACAAGGTATGAAACATTAATGCTTCCTCTATATGCTTTGGACTTTAAATATTAGTTGAAATTCATTGATGCTTTTGTTCCTTCTAAGTAATTAGCTATCATTACAAACCCTTGTTCTCTTTGTTTTTAAAGTTAAAAACCAATGAGTTTATGGAAATTTAGTTTTTGGAGTTGATCAATCCCAAAACTTTGTTTGTTCAGTATCATCTTATGCAATGACTATTATTTTTTAGTTGAAAAAATAGTTTTTCCCATCTTTCTATAAATCCTAATATAAGCAGTTAGATCTAGAAGGTTGGAGCATTCTAGTCATATGATAACTAACTAGTTTTTTGTCTATAAGGAGGCAATGGTATAGTGGAAATTTCCAGAACATATAGGTATAATAGCTATGATTCGTATTCTCATCCAATATTTTACTAAAAAGAACGAAGATTGTTTGAAGCAATCTATAGCTTTACTTTGGATTATGCACATCACTATGCAGTAGTTCATCATTTTTCTAAATTGATTCAAAGCTTATATTTATATAAATTAAAATGAATAATAACTTGTATTTAGATTTGTTGCAAAATTTATCATAGAAATTTTTTATTGGTTAGAATTAAATGTTTAACATTACATTTATGGACATTTCAATTTATGTGGGTGCTTAAAATTTCACTTTATATCTAGCTTAGTTTTCAAATTTGACATTGGATTTATGTTTCCAATATTTCAAATTCCACATTTGATTTCATCTTATACTAATGAGAATCCAAATTCCACATTCAATTCCCAATGTTCAATTTAAATTCATATTCACATTCTATTGCATAGGTCCAACTTGGACAACTAGGTTGCATTTTATTTAGATTTCACATTGAATTAACTAAGAATGAAATTAGGAGGACACATAAGAGCTTGGATAGTGAAAAGGTGGGCTATGAGGTTTGGAGTTTTTCTACTTTCTTATGAAAGCTCATCAGGTAGATTTGATTTGTTCAATTTTGATTAAGCACATAGTGGAATCTTTGAAGTGAATAAGGTATGTGAAGTTCACAAATGTAAATTCTTGAATTCTAACAAATTCCTAGAGATTTGTACCTTTTTTAACTAAAACAAGTTCTTGGTGATCTAGAAGTTCTTGAACTCCAACAAATCTGAGTATATAAAAGATGTACTCAAGCTTTAAAAAAATTTTATGTGTTTTTTGTTTCAATGCAAGTTAATAGCTTAATGATAATAGTAATTCTTAAATTCCATTTCAATGTGTTGTGGGTTTCATTTCAAGTTAATATCTAAATGATATTAGTAATTCTTATGGGTAATATTGATAGAACCATGAATGCTTATTTATATATAAAGATTAATGATTTAGGAATACGTTAATAATGAGATATATTAATCAATACACCCATTAAACTAGTGAGGCGCATTATCTAATAAAGTTGTACATTCATCTTAATAGGATACATTAATAATAGATAGATTAAAATTATAGTCATAAATTTATTGATAGTTGATAGTCTCCCATTACAGTCAATACTCTTGTCAAATGAGCCTGAAAACCCAATAAATTTAATAACTACAAAGTAAAGTTAATATCTACCAAGTGAAGTTAATATCTTATGTTATGTATAGTTTAATTTAGTGGTTTGTAGTTTGCATGATTTGTACTTCTATACCTTGCATTATATATTGTCACTTTATGAAACCTAGTATTACAAAATTCATCATAGTAGTTGCATTTATTATTTGGTTCTTGTACACAATTTTAGAGTTCCAACCCATTACTTGTGCGATGAAAGAATTTCAACAAACCAATTTTTTCCTTAAAAATACATATTTCAAAAATGGTAAACATACATTGACCAATGCAAAATTTATGCAAGTCATTATACTGGAGTCATCAATTAATTTATGCACTTTACATCTCAATTCTTTAGTTTATACTAAAGAAAGAAATTAAGATTTTATTTGTTTATTGATCACTGTTAATTTGGCATTTAAAAATGTAGGTTATATTTGTTTACGAAAATTTTCCCAAAACATAATTACGCCGTAACATGTTCCATTGGGATGAATCCCCTCCTATCTTCATTGTCTTCCGTATTCTCTGCTCGTTTGATATAATGTTAGACAATTCAAATGTCCCCCATCGTTAATCCATGGCCTGTGAACTATTACCTGACTCCTTCATTTACAAAAACTTAACTAACCAACTCCTTTGGGATGAACTCCCCTCGTTTTCCATGTTATCAGTTTTCTTGTTTATGTACTCTAAATTGATTGGATGAAGATGTTTTGTATTTTTTTTTCACTTATTTATATCTTGTAGTGATAAGTAGTGGCGAGAGAAGAAAAATAATGTTCTTTGAAGGGGTGGTTGTGTCAGACTATCATGAAGATAACATGATGGAATGCAACGAAAATTTTGCATTAAGTGTCAAATTTGGTTGGTTGGGAGCTATTTTAGGTACAAATTATCATGAAAAAAAATTGGAGCCTTGTTTTGTGGAAATGTTCGACAACGAGCTGATCTACTTCCCCTTCCACTCTTGGGTTCATTTAAATAAGTATAATCTTGAGAAGAGAATCTTCTTCAATAGTTTGGTTAGTTAGAGTGCTCAAACTAGACATTAGATTTGCATAGTTTATATTCTATTTAGAGATGAAGTCTACTAGGGTCTACCTAGCTTGGTGCATAGTGTCATATTAGTTTTCCATGGGTTGTGTTCATAACATAGGTAAAGTAAATTTCCATACTAAGGAGGAATAAGGGATAGGGTTACGAAATGAAATTATATTCATGAACTTAGTAGGCCCCATATAATCTATGAGAGAAAAAAATATAAATGGACATTTTCTTTTCTCTAGCAACTGAACAAGCTACATGCATTCTAAATAATTAGGAAACTATGTCTTGATTGTGCAGATTACAATGCCAACATGGTTCATGTAAAATTTTCATTTTTTCTTGTAAAAAACTTGGGAAGACAATATTACTATGGTTTTTTTCTCTTTTTGAAATAAAAAAAACCATAGTTTTCCTTCAAAAACTACGGATGGGCTAGAGGATCTCCATTAGAATGACTTGAAAGATAATAGTGGAGATGGAAAATATGAACGTTAGTAGTGGGATATAATTTATGACTATGTGAATTACAATGATTTAAGTAACACTGATAAAAGCGAGGATCTTGGAACACTGATTCTTTGGGATGGTGATATAACTTATCCAAGATGTCGTTGCACTGGTCGTCCTCCTATAAATACAAGTGAGGGTTTCTACTTTCCTTTGTAGATGTAGATACTACATGAATATTGGTTTTAGTGACAATATGCCTTATGATTCATGATACTGACATGATCCAAATTGATTTTACTTTGATTATGCATTTTTATCTTCAAAACTCATGTCATGAATATTTAAAAGGTTCCAACGAAGGGTTGAACTAGTAAATTAATAAAATATTAGAAAAAAAAAATGTACCACCATCGACCATGAGAACTACCATAAAGCTTCCATGATACTTTGACATGATCGGAGTATAAATTAAAGTAATTGAATAGTGCATGATTCAGATGCTTGACTGAACTTGACCTTACCTACTTGGATCTTTATATGACCATTTCTAAGAGTTCCCTCAAATTGTATACATTTTTAAGACTAATTAGTTATTCTCAAATTTGTCTATTATTCATCCCAACTTAATAAGCATGGCATTAGTATTTCATGTTTTAGTGCATTTTTTCATTATGTACAAATTTCAATAGTGTACCATACCTTTTGGTGGTTCATTTGTATGAAACTAAGAGCTTGAAGCTATGATTTTCTTTGACTTTATGGGAATTCTTAAATGGGTTGCATAAGAATTTTCATAAAAGCTCATTTTATATTGTGATATTATGGTTTATGCAATCTGTTGTATTTTTGATATCATATGGTCATTACAAAACTACCTTTAGGTTATCATTGATTCTTGTTTTAACTTCAAATGGTTAATATTTGAAAACATCCCAACATATTTTGTTACTTTGCCTTACTTATACTATTCTTTTACATAATATAGCCATAGTAAACAAAAAGAAAGTTAATAATCTTTAACTACCTTAAACAAAGAACAACATCTATTGGGATCTAGACAATCAAATCTAGTGTGGGTTTTCTCCCCAACTATCATGAGATTTTCCCATATAATTGAAGAGAGATATTTGCATGAAATTTTCCACTTTGGAATCCATTGGATTCTTTTCCCACAAAATTATAAATGGCCATATCAATATATTATTTTCAACTCCTTTTTCTTGTAATTTCTAAAACTGGTTATGGATTGAGACCCAAAAAATGATTGTGATTGAAAAACATATAAGACTAATAATAAACATGGAGATTATATATTTTTGACATTTATGGGACTCATCCCCACAGAAGTCGTGTGCATTGGAATACGATGATACTCGAAATTCGTAAGTGCATGTGAATAAGTTCCCACATCCAAGTCTCAAAGAAGTGTAGAAGACATACGATTCTACTTTAGCTTTCACAAAGAAGATAACGAAACTAAAATATCTTCATACTATTTTAAAAGATGGTCATTCTTTAATTGTTGTTTTGCCTAGTTTTTTCATTTTTCTTTGGTAACTTTCAAATGCAATTTCAACTATATGGGGTTGAACAATTTACGGTGCCCTAATAGTAGTACAATTCTTATAGACGAATCCATCTACAGAAAGGAGAGAAGAAAAAATTTCTACTATGTATGTTCCTTGGGATTATTCCATAACTTGGTGATAAATGGAGGCGAAGTTATTAAATCTTGCTTTATACTAGAGAAATACTCCATGGAGTTAAGTGCATCTACATATGATAGAAAATGGTGCTTTAATATGCATGCCTTACATGTAGAATCACTTGCAAGGTATGTGGTTTAATTTGAGACACTTAAAACATGACTTTAATTTCATATTCCATTCTCCATGAATACTCGATGAATCCGATGGGATCTAATATTGATAGAAGGAACAATCAAATCCTTTGATATGAGATGCTACATTAGTTGGAAAAAATGGGCATTTATTCTATTGACGAGCACATTGTAATGTGTTGATGGATCCCTCACAAATAGGTCTTCATTTGAGAATAAGTTTAGTTTCCTAAATGAAAATTTACAATTTTTAACTCTATCACTTTTATACCACCCATTTTAAATCCCTTGTACAAAAAGCCTAAACTGCAGAAAACAAGACAATATTTTCCTTGTTGTATCCTAATTCCTAAGGGAAAAGGAAGTGGTCAATATGCTCCAAATTCCCTTAAAGAGAATATTTAACCAACCTTAAATCTTAATCAAAACTAGTCTATTTCTTTAAAAATGGCCATTAATGCGAGGAAATGTTTTTTGGATTGGAGAGTACTGCCATTTTCCTACTCATTTTTATCAAGAAAGTAGACACTAATGCATTGGTAACTTGTAATGATTATTTCTAATAGATGTATACTAAAATCATCGTAGACTATTAATGTCTTTCATAGACTATATTATTCCTTCCCTTAGTTAGGGTACTCTACATAGGATATTTCCTAGTAGCTAGGACATTACATATGTTGTCAGTGCTACTCCCATACTTGTATTTAAGTGATTTTTCCATACAACTTATCAATTAAGATGCTACAAAGGGTGTGTGATGGTCCAAACTTATTATCTTAGTATGAATTTCAATAGAAACACATCCCTAATATTTTTTCATCCTTTTACACATTCCTGCCACTTTTATGATCAAAACTTCCAATTACTTGCATGATGCAACTACAAGTTGTCTACCTTAGAATCCACAAGAATAAACCATGGTAGCCACAAAAATATCAAGTAGCATAACTTAAGGGTTTATATATAATAGAAACTAAACAAAACCAAAAACCAAAACAATGTTATTTTTCTCATTACATCACAACCTCAAAATGCCACTCACTCACATGCAGACACATCATCAGATCTACTGTACAAACTTAATGCTCAAGATCCTTTCAACTTCTGCTATTCTTCCAATATGGATCTTGGTCTCCATGAGTGAACCCATGATCTTCAAGAGCTCTCTAAACTCTTTGCTACAGTAGAACCTGAGATATTATTTTCCAACCTCCTTTGTGAAGAGATACACCTCTTCCCTATTTTAGATCCCCATGGCGATCATCTTCTCATCTTCTTGGATATCCCAAAATTCCAACTATTGAGCTACCACAATTCGTCCATAAATGAATTTGGATGCTCCTTTCAGAGGCCCTAATCCTCTATAAAATCTAATCATACGTCTAATCATATAGTTGACTATGCCAACTAGGTCAACATTATCACCAATCATCAATTACCATCTGGAATATTACCCAACTTATTCCTAGGTATTTGTGATGCGGGATAGTTTATACAATTATATCAACATTTCTCAACATACTTGTCACAAAAGCCTCATAGATTGATCCGAATGAAAAATAACATCAACCCATGGTATTAATCCACCCATGTTATTCATCCACCCATGGAATTTACCCATGGTTTTGTAAGTGGCATCCACCCATGGTATTGTAAGTGACATCCACCTATGGTATTTGGCATCAACCCATGGTATTAATCCACCCATGTTATTCATCCACCCATGAAATTTACCCATGGTATTGTAAGTGGCATCCAACCATGGTATTTATCCACCAATGGTATTGTAAGTGACATCCACCCATGGTATTCATTCACCCATGGTATTTTCCCATGGTATTGTGACATCCATCCATGGTATTCATTCACCCATGGAATTGAACCGTGGTATCGTGACATCCACCCATGGTATTCATTCAGCCATGGAATTGACCCATGGTATTGTAACTGAAAAATACTATTGTAAGAACTACAATGTGGCGAGCAAAAACTATCCTTTTACAAAATGTGACTTGTTACTTATAGCATTTTTCAGTTACAATAGCATGGGTCAATTCCATGGGTGAATGAATACCATGGGTGGATGTCACAATACCACGGATCAATTCCATGGGTGGATGAATACCATGAGTGAATGTCATGATACCATGGGAGAATACCATGGGTGAATGAATACCATGGGTAGATGTCACTTACAATACCCTGGGTGGACAAATACCATGGGTGGATGCTACTTACAATACCCATTTTAATAAAAAACTTATTTGTGGTGGACAAAAACTATCCTTTACAAAATGCGACTTATTACTTATAGTATTTTTCAGATACAATACCATGGGTCAATTCCATGGGTGAATGAATACCATGGGTGGATGTCACAATACCACTAGTCAATTCCATGGGTGAATGAATACCATGAGTGGATGTCACAATACCATGGGAAAATACCATGGGTGAATGAAAACCATGGGTGGATGTCACTTACAATACCATGGGTGGATGCCACTTACAATACCATGGGTGGATTCCACTTAGAATACCATGGGTAAATTCCATGGGTGGATGAATAACATGGGTGGTTTAATACCATGGGTTGATGCCATGTTCCATTCAGATCATAAATAACCACCCAATACTGCCTCAATTTGGCATACTGTCCTATGACATATTTCTCTTTAGGTACAACTATCATTTCATAAACATGTTTGGTTGTTGTACAACCTCAAAGTCCCTACCTCTATCATCTTCATGCATTGAAGCTTCCCCATTGTTCATAACCTTCGAATAT
Organism: Pinus taeda; assembly: GCA_000404065.3. Classification (NCBI taxonomy): domain Eukaryota; kingdom Viridiplantae; phylum Streptophyta; class Pinopsida; order Pinales; family Pinaceae; genus Pinus; species Pinus taeda. Next base: position 53,581 of record APFE031120617.1, on the reverse strand, counting down.
ATGCACAAACTACATGCAACGTTCATCTCATTGCTTTGAAGGAAATACCCAAAATATTATTGGTCACTGATCTTTTATACTTCTTGATCATAATAGAAAACATTTACATACTCAATCTTTCATATTTGCAAACTCAACACAAAATGTATTAGAATAATCAAAATTTCCCACATGCATTTTTGCAATGGTGCTTTCTCTTTAACACTAGTTTTCTAGATTTTTTTCTTGCATATTTTATGTTGTAAGCCCATTCCTAATTTATTCTAGCATGCACATAGTCGCATGCCCTCTTTACTCATAATTGGGATTCTCCACAATAATCTGGGAACAATCTTTCTAGATATGATTAAATTCATGTACTTGATTGTTAATTTTGTTGTCAACATAGAGATACCTTTCTATAGATTTTATTTTCAACACTCTAATAAATCCTTCACCTTTTACTTTTCCTTCTCCCTTCACATCTTGTTGTCTTTTGGTCAACTTCCACTTAGCTTCTAAGGCAATCTAATGTGCCTCTTTAGGAGACACCTCCTCCCACTTATCTTCACTCTTAAAAGCCATCTTTGGATTTCCTTTCTGCCAATCCACATCCAAGGTATGCACCTATTTTATATAATATAACCTCATCCTCATCTTCATGAAGTCTTCTCTTACTTCCTTGGACTCATTTTTTATCTTTATCTGCTATATTCTATTCACATTATTACAATTTATTTTGCAAATCCAAACACATCTTACCTAGTCACCATGTTGGAGCTGTCTCTTTCTTGAAAAATTCTACAAGACACCTTTTTCTGTTAGTGGCATGCCTTCCTCCAAAAAAAAAATCCAACTCCGTCCTTCTTGGAGCTATTCTCATTATAGGTTCTTCCCACTTTGATATGTACAGCATTCCTTGCATATCCTTCCCATGTTGCAAACATCAAAGTGACAAGTGCATCTAACTTGGCTTATTTCATTAGCTCTGTTTTTATGCAAAATTTTATCAAAATGGTGTCATTAGCACTTGTTTCTACAATGTTACTTCCATTTCCCTTCTCATTTACATAATATAGGTTATCCTGTCTCTAATGGGAAATTTCACTCAAATCTATTTCAAATAAATGATATGGTAATCCTTAGCCATTTTTCATGTTGGTTTCATCTTCAAAAAAGGTTACTTTGGTTCATTTGCTAATGCTTTTACTTCTTGATGCACTATTGCTTCTACCTTGCAAGCTTTTCACATTGTGTTTATGTTCTCTTTAAATTCTTCTCAGGTTAGACTCTAGGGAGTGAGAATCCTTGCATATTGTAGCTTCATTTACATTTTTATTGGAGTTATTTTGTCAAAACTATAACGTTGTTCAACAAATCTTTCAACTATTATTCAAAGAAATCTAGACTATTTAAAAAACATATTTTTCAAGAGATGTAAAATATTCATAGCTCAAATGTTGTGTATCCAACACAAAATGGTGCAAGTTAGGAAAAAAGGCCCTTCTTTTCCATCTTCTCACCATTGCAAAATTATGTTTCTTCTTTTTCTCTTTCACTTAGTGGCCTCTTGTAGTTTAGTTAATCACAAACATGCCTATAGTTCATAAAAATAAAATATTCAAAATCAATGGTTCCAATTCTTCGATTAGAAACAAACACTCAAGAAAAAAACAAGGAAAGAGGAAAACAAATAAGCTTGGATTTTCAAACTACGCATGTATATGTTTGTATGTACATGTCCATGTGTCAGAACTCATGTTGTTTGTTATTTCATGGTCATGCTATTTTCCATTTTCTCTAGTCACAACTACTCTACTACTGACAAATATAAATAAATTTAGTTAGAATTTAGGATTTTTCAAATACTTTTTGTTTATCATCGCATGTATCAACCTAACAAGCGATGGCCTTTTCCATGTTAGGGGCATGGGTGTAGAGGATCCAAGTCAAGCCCATGGCCTAAGACTTGTAATTAAAGATTACCCATATGTTGCCGATAGTCTTCTTATTTGGGATACCATAAAGGAATGGGAGGAAGATTATGTTTCCATCTATTACTTTGATTCCAAGATTGTGTAAATTGATATTAAACATTAAGCATGGTGGGATGAAACAATAACCAAAGGGAATTACAATAAAATAAATGCATCTTTGTGGCCTAAATTGGAGGCAAAGGAAGATCTAATAGGGATCTTAACGACAATAATCTAGGTGGCATTAGAGTAGCATGATGCTTTAAATTTTGGACAATACCCATATATAGGGTATCTACCCAACAAACCCTATATTATGAGAAATTTTATCCCCAATGAAATAGATCCATTGTGTAAAATCTTTCTTTAAAATATTAAAAAATTCTTCCTATCATCAATGCCAACTTAGCTCCAAGCCACCAAAACCATGGTTGTCACTGACACTCTCTCAACACATTCACTAGATGAAGAGTACCTGGGTGAGATACATGAGACTAAGTGGACTAATGATGGAAGAGCACTAGAGGCCTTTCAAAGTTTTTTTGCCACAATTTAGGGGGTAAGGGAAATCATACATCAAAGAAATGAAGATTTGAGTAACAAGAACATGAATGCGGTTAGCATACTTACTTATGACTTATTGCTTCCATCATCAGGTCCAAGGGTAACTGGTCATGTTATCCCCAATAGTATTTCAATTTAGCTATGAGGATGAAAGTCCGATTTTTCCATATTTTGGGTTTCATAACTTGTAATGCTTTAACATCAAGATGATGCTATGTATACATATATGTCTAAACCAATGAAATATGGTATGTGTTATAGATAAATTGAATGTTATTATTCATCTCCTATTCTAAACCATGTACACAATCCAACAAGATTCAAATGCACCAACACATCTTAAATTTCATAAAAAATGAAAAACTTGCATTTGAAGATAATTGTTTGACACCAAGACTTTTACAATGTATAGACTGTAGTTGCACTCATCTTTAAGGCTATGCATAAACTGATCCTACTAATAATTTGAGAGTAAAAGTGTGAATGAAAGAGAGGTGATGAGAAACAAAAAAAGTACACTAATAACAATCTAACACAACACACTTCTTTTACTTGAATGTGTAACAAGTACATTATTAACAATCTCAACTAACGTAATTATGATAAATGAATGTGTATTACAATGAATTATGTTGTATGTGTTTATCAAGGTCTATAATATCTTCACCCTACAATTCCTTTTATAATAAATCCTTTCAAATTTTATAGATAACCATTAATATTAATCTTACCTAATCCATTTGATGTCTAAATTCAAATTTAACTCAAGCATTATTGATTTCCCATGCTCGAATTGTATGTTGCATTTTTGTCATTTATCAAAATTAGCACTAACATAAAATTGATTCCGCATGATCATGAACATCTTGTAAGCATCATTACTGATAGACACAAATAATAAGATAACACACTTTATATCATATGGCTTTATCATAGTTTCTAAAATTTTAATTCAGAATGATTTATTTTAATTAATACATATCTTTTTAAATTGTTTTAATGTTAAATGTGTATAATAATGATATGGTAGTTGTATAGTTCCAAGAAGCATGGTTTCATGTGGGAGAGAAAGTGTTAAAAAAACATTTCTTATACATTGGCCACTTACTCAACACCTAGAAGTTGTAGGCTTTTTTGAACTTTATAGATTTATAAAATATATATGGATCATCTTGTTGATACTTTCTAAGTGACAATGTAACTCCTAGTTTCCTAAGTAGTTCCATAATCATGAGGTAAGGAATTAACCCTTGATGATTTGTCCTTATGTTTTTAAAAGTAGAGTTGTGTTTGTAAATTAAAAAGGCAAACTTTTTTGAATTCAAGTGTGGGGATTAATTTAACAATAGGATTAGTTAACATTTGAACTTCTAATTTTCCATAATTTAGATATCTAAAATTTTTAATTTTCCATTTAAATCTTCACATGATAAAGGAAAGAAAGAGATCCCATTTATAAAAGATTACACAGTGGCAACAACATTAATATTTCTCTTTTACTTAAATTGGGCTACATTTAGATCACATAACATATCAAATCACTTTTCATCTATGCTATTTTTCATATGCTACATGTTTCCTTTGCAACGTTTGGTGCAATTTTTAGTTTCTATGTTCAACGAGGGACTATACTGCCTTGCACCACTTTTTTAATATGAAGATGTCTTTGGGTATATGGAAATAAATACAAAAATGCATTGTCCATGTTTTGATTAGAATTGACATTGTGATTTATCAAGCACCCAAAGGGATCAAATCTCTCATGCAAACCTCTTTTTGGAGTGCAAAACTTGATGAAAGGTTTGCACCTCTAGAGATTTGATCCCTATCATAGCTTGATAGATCCAAAGCTAAGATGGATCCATACTAGTTTAATTATTAATAATTAATAATTATTGTTATTTTTATTTTATTTTTTATTTTATGTAATACATAACATGATAATACAAAATACTCCTTCAATATATATATTATATTATATCTATAATATATATATATATATATATATATTGAAATGAGAGATATTTTTTGGGCATGTGGTATTGATGAGCCATGGTATTGTAACAAAGCCTATTTACAAGTTAATAATATCCATGGTAATGTGAGAGTGAATATACATGGTTAAAAATATTGTTATATTGTAAGTATTAAGTTTTGATGTGCTTATTAATGAAATTTAAATATGATTACTTAATTATTATTTTAATTTCTATGGTAAAATTGATCTTAATTTATAGCTACTATTTATATCTTATATATGTTAATGTGATAAAGTGTTTAGATATATTTCAAAAGTAATTATAATCGTTTTTTTAATATTTAATTAAAAAATTGCTATAAACTTAAATTCAAATAAATACTTATAAAATATTTTGATTGTGAAATGAGATATGGTTTTTGGGCATGTGTATTTGATAAGTCTATGGTTATAGAATCATTATTTTAATTTGGAGTTGTCTTTAGTGACATTTTGGACGTTCGGTGGAATCGTGCAGAAACATTTAAGGTGAAATCTTGATTTGTGTCATTCAACCTGGTTTTTTTACTGTATATATGGATTTAACACCATGAAAAACCCCTGGGGCACTTGGATTGTGCAACAATTACCCATCGAACTTGTCATTTCAATGAATTCCTATAAGATGTTAGAGAAATTAGAGTGGAAGAGTTCCAAAAAGACAACTCATTTTAATTTATAAGGTAAAATGAATCTTAACCTATAAATACTAACATGAATTTTAATGTGATATGTATATTTGATTTTTTTTTATCTAGAAAAAATATAGTAACTTTAATTAAAAACAAAAATTAAATATAAAAAATTGAATTTTATTATTTTAATTATTTTTAACCTTTTACACACATAACAACATCTCCCCCATGTTGATATCTATATTATTTTTAATTTCTTATTATTATTATTTAACGGTTTTGTAAATATTTAGAATAATAAATTGAACATATTAATATACATTCATAGAAATGTTTACATACTTCTTACATTACATCTACACATCTTCCCTATAATCCAGGTCATTACATCTAGGTAGAGCGCATCTGGCCACAGTAAAATTTTGATAGAAATTTAATAATTGGTTTATGCTCAATTTTGATAGAAATTTAATAATTGGTTCATGCTCAACGTTCAATGGACATTCATGAATTTCATTTATAGAATATTATATTATGTCTATTGGCCATGGGTGGATTCAATTAGTGAGTGATTTGTCATGAAATATATTATTTTTCCTTTAGGGAGCACAAAAGGGTGTTAGTAACTTCAATTCTCATTGCAAGTAATAGACCAATATAGTTTTATGTAAGAAAAATATGGTTGTTGTAGGTTATGTTTTACTTGGAAATAATGCTTACATTAGTAAACAGGAAGATTAGTTTGTTGGGTTTTTTGAGAGATTTTCTCAAGAAGCAATTCCTTGTTTTGAATCTATTGGATCTCATGGCCACTATTTATGTGGCTTGTAATTTGGCTTTGTGGTGTAGAATACAAATTGATTTGTGAATGAATTTTTACACCATGTCTACTCTTCCAATTTTCTTGTTAGTATGAGAGCCTATACTAGCTTAATTACCTTTGGGAAAGCTAAGAAAATGTGAGAGGCATGAGAGCTAAGTCTTTGTAAATAGGTTAGTTGTAGAGTGTGAAAATTTATATATGTTGTGAATTTTATTCTTTCGTGTAGGTCTATGTGCTTGTGGGGATGGTGCATGTGAGAAAGGCCACCTGGAGAAGGAGAAAGTCGTACGTTGGCTCTGTTGTATGAACTAGAGAAAAGAGTCACCAGTTATTGGCCCTGCATCTCTTGTGCGTTGGAGTTGCTAAAAAGCCATAGTCATTTCCTTTGGATGGAATCACACTCATACCCAAAGGACGTTGTGACAAGAAGAATCATATACAGTGATATGGAGATTGGAGCCCCTCCACCATAAAATCTACTGTTATGGTTTATCTTTCATTTTCTTTGTGCTGCTTAGAGAAAGGGCAGCGGCACCATCAATTGCACCCTCTCCTCTCTGTATAGATGTTCCATAAAATTAAATGGTGGAAATGGCAGCGAGATAATATGGGTTATGAAGCTACAAACTTGCAGCTCTTATTCACCTGAATTTGCGCTTCCTAGAGATATGGGATAGCCATTCAATGCCTTATATCACACACAATAGGCAATATCACTATCACCATCATTATCCACATCATTCTAGAAATAAATCATTTTCGTCTATTCTGTTCGATGCAATTTGTATGTTGACTGAAGACATGGTAGACTCAATGGCGTACAAGAAGTGTGGTGGTCATGAATAAACGAGAAATGAGTTGTGAATCTTTATTTATTTATTTATTTTTCAACAAGTCATTGGTTGAAATAGATGCAACTGAATCATGTGAATTATGCATTCCGCACCAAAGAAGATGATGATCATTCAACACTTGTTATCAACATTGATAGGAACTTGTGGTTGAAGTGAATGATTATCTATGGAAATTCAAAGGCAATAGTACCATTTATAATTAGGCTCCAGCAAATATACCACGTCCCCAACCAATTTTAGTGCCATGTCCAGAAACTTATTATTGGTACAGAGAATTGCATGGGAACTATTATTGGCCTCCGCACTACTATGGCATTAAGTATGAGGGATATCCTTACTGGTATTTAAGGCATGTGCATAGTTGGGTGTTTTGAGCAAGACCTAAGTGAAAAACATTCAGTAAGGTTCAACAGGACGTGGATGTATTGCCATGAAATGCTTAAGTTGAGTAATTACTTCTAAATGGAAGGAGTGCAACACAGCAAGCCACCGGTAGCTAAAGAGAGGAATCCAAATTTGCAACAAATTTAGATTAATGTATTTATTATTTTTCGGTGTGAGTTTGATATTTAGTGATGTATTTTAAATTGTGAGGTGCAAAACCAAGTAATGAACGAAAGAAGATAATTAACTTAGTGGTTCTCAATGTTCCTCGGTACTGAGAGAACACATCACTAGATTAATTTTGTGAATATATTATATGTTGATGTACCTTGTTGTGCTTAGGTCATCCAAGAGAATCTATTATAGGTTATGATATAAGATTCATGTGTGTATAAAGGTCACATAAAGGTCAATTACATAATTGACTGCTGGATACAATCCAGTATCGAGATTGTCCTTCGAGAGATCGAGAAGTATCAATTATAAAAAGTTGGTCAAGGATGGTTAGAGGTGGTTATGTCTTAAATGAGTTGAATGGGAAGATAAAAAATTGTGCTGGTGAAAAGAGCAATGTCTAGGATACTTTAGAGTGGGGATAATTGTTGAGGAAGACCAACCAGATAGATGCGACTATGTGCAATTTATGTTTCTTGTATTTATCTTTGTAATGATGTAATGTAAGAATTAAAGGGGATACTTGGAAATAATTCTCACATTAGACTTAAATAGGTAGATTAGTTTGTTGGTTTTGTTGGTACATTTTCTCAACAAAAAATTCTTTGTTTGGAATCTGTTGCATCTAATGACCACTATTTATGTGGCTTGTAATTTGTCTTTGTGGTGTATAATACGAATTTATTTTTGATTGAATTTGTGCACCATGTCTACTATTCCAATTTTCTTGTGTTTTCTACACAAGAAAGGAAAAATGTGGTGGTTTGAGGTCTATGCAAAGTTTGGAAACTTGATTGAAAACTAAGTAGTGAGATATTTTGGCAATGGAATTATAGTGGCACATTGTCTGAGTTAACCATTGAAAATATAGTGAAATTTATGTTAATTCAATAGGTCCTTGGTGCTAAGGTTTGTGCAAAAAATGGTGGTTCTCATAACTAAAGTGGTGTACATGATAAAAATGTTGATATGAGGTTTATGCAGTAGTTGGAAATTTCTATAAAGAGCCTGAGGTGAGATATTTTTTCTTTTTCCTTTTCTTCTTCTTTTTTAATATAAAATGAAATTTTTGTTGATGTGCAAATTTTTCTAAGGTCCATGTAACCAATATTTATTTTTAGAATGAAATCAAATTTTCCTTTTGACCTAACATCTTTTTCTAATAGATTTCTCGCCTTTACTTGTCATTATTTTATCTAGATCCAAACACAGTTAGACACTTGTTTAAGAATAATGTAACCTACCTTGTAAAACAAATTATATTGTGGTAATTTTGTAACAAAACTAGTTTCAATCATATTAACCTCGCATCTAATTTATTTAGTTGCTTTAGCATTCCTATCCACGTGCTTTATTATGGGCATGAAAATTTGGTAATGTGATTATGTCCCAAGCTCTTTTAATAAGGTTTGAATGTATATTTATTTTCTAAATTGTTTGATAGTTTATTCGTTTTTCCCTGGCAATGTTGTTATGTTGTCTTTCTAGTTTCCTCATTAGGCAAGCTTCATGTAATTTGGTTTAGACTTTCCTTGTCAAGCCTCTTTAATTTGTTAATATTTTACTTTGCTATGATGGATCATGCCCTATATGTTTATCAACTATAGGCCCTTTGGAAAGCTTATCGGGACTGGGATGTAAAATATTCATTATTATACTATTTATATTAGAGCAAGTTTATTGGAGCATTATGTTGTCGGGGCCATATGCATTACTTATAGTTTTAAGGGAATATCTCCACTATGATGCTCTTGTTAGAATTCACACCATTATCCCATCGAGATTGTTGGTATGACTACCATATTATGGCTTGTGAAAGTTAGATTTTGGACAAACTAGATATGAAAGGGAAACCCAAAATGGAATGCAAGTGAAATCAACATTAATGAAAATACCTTAAGTGAATTTATATAAGGAATGTTACAACAGATTTTAACCTTAAAGAAAGAGTGATAGTGAAATTTGATTAAGATACATGATGAATACGTTATACTAACTATTAATTGTGATACAATTTAGAATCAGAAACATGGATAAGAACATGTAAAAATAGATAAAGAAATCTTAGAAATATAAAGTTAAAAAGATTTCATTACCCTCCCATGTGCACAATAATCATATACTGCCGATAACAATAAAGAAAAATATTACAATAGCTAATAACACATGATGGAAAATCCTTACCATGTCCCTTTGGGATTATGAGTATTAGTACTAAAACATCTATACAACTTGTGTACTATTACATTGTGATGATATTGATGTCTATGCAATTACTAAATAAATGAATTATGCATATATGATGATGATGCTGAAGTAAAGAAGATAAATTGTACTTATGATTGGTTACTTGTTTATCGTGCGTACATTGTTAACTAATCACATAGACAAAAATATAAATCTAGAGACATAGTTCAGGTGTAATACTCACATGTTCATCATGCCATTAATGAGGAACCATAATAGGGTTGCATGCTCAGATGTCAAAATGTGCCTTAACTCATGGGAATAATTTGGGGTATGATAGTGTTATTAGAAAATTTTCTATGAAGGGCACCAAACCACCAAGGGAGTTGGATATTAGAGCTCATTTGTGACACATTTTTTGGTGAAAATACTCTTCTTCATTAGTGAGATAATGTTGGAACAATTTGATATGGTAGGGAGTTGATTATATGAGGAGGTGTTTTACAAGTCTTACAAGTTGGAGTTTGTTTTCTATTTTGGGTGGTCATGGTATATATGTGACTAATTACTTGAAGGGAAAATAATGGGTTGGATTCTGGTTTTTATTGGGGCTTGGTTATTAGAGGCTTTTATGTAGGCATGGTGACTGGGTTCCTTATAATAAATGGAGATGGTCATTCACATGTTGGGAGTGGTGGTGCATCAAGGTAGAATCTACTTGATATTCTAACTCAATTAGTTGATAGAAACCATATATATGGAGGTAGAATGCATCTACCTGAAGATAAAGTGAATGATTCGTTGATTTGATTAGAGAGACATTTGAGAGAATTGTAGCGTTGAAGAAGGCTATAGGATGAAATACTTTCAACACTTTAATAATAGAAAAATCAAAAGAACCAAAGACATATGACTGTACTAGGAGTGAAAATTTACTAGGTAACTTTTGTTGGGATACAGAGTGGTATTTAGGTCAGATGAGTGGATGCTTAGATAAAGTGAAATTTGGATGTTATGCTACATATGTAACAAGGGAAACAAAGCTTTGGTGGAAATTTAAGATGGAAGACTTGGAATCTAGGATAGAAGTAAACTTTTTCAATATCACACACACATAAAAAGTAATCTTATTTTAGAACATTTCAATGGTCTACTTCTCAACAAAAGGGATAAGTTCATTTCCTTCCATACTCAATACGGATTTGACACATAATAAATCAAATGTTAAAATTGATTTACATTTTTTCATAAAAAATAAAAATTTAATAATTTCCTATTTATGTAATCTTTTCCATATATATAACTATATAACTCTTTTTATATTGAAGTACAAAAATGTTGTATTTTCTAGTTATATCATATTTTCTAATTTTATAATAAAGCTCAGAGTGAGTTTTTCTCTCATGATTGTTTCAAATCCCATCTACCTATTAAATACAAATTTGTTGATAGTTGCGTTCTCTCTCTCCATATATAATTATAATTTTGATTAAAACATTGTTAATGATACGATATTATTACCAATATCATTATATGGCTTTCCCTAATATAAATATTAATTAGATAATATAACCTCATAATCCAAATTTAAATATGATATTTTCACCTAATTTTTCTAAAATTTTGGATAGAAAACAATATATAACAAGTGTTGTATGCAATGTAATATCATAGAACAAGTTTGAATACACAATTACTTAAATGTTTCTTTGCCCTCAAACTAATCTTGTGTCACGTCTCTAAATTATGGTAAAGTAGAGATCTAAATTGTGGTAAAGTAGAGATTTTGTTTTTGAAGTAATTTTCTTCTTCTTTCATTATTGTACTTAAAAAAACTATTAAATTTTTATGGTTCCATTGACCTTTATAAGAATCAAGAAACATGGTTAATTACTCCAAATGAATTACTAGAAAAAGAGTTAATTACTCCAAATGAATTACTAGAAAAAGAGAGAGTTGATTAAGGACAGTATAAAACTAATATTACGAGGGTAAAAGACAAAGAATACGTTCATTTCTAATAAAAAATTATGGTGATGTTCTTAATATTGAAGTACAAAAATGTTGTATTTTCTAGTTATATCATATTTTCTAATTTTATAATAAAGCTCAGAGTGAGTTTTTCTCTCATGATTGTTTCAAATCCCATCTACCTATTAAATACAAATTTGTTGATAGTTGCGTTCTCTCTCTCCATATGCGTATATATAGATTTCATTAAAAAATTGTTAATGATATGATATTATTACCAATATTATTATATGGTTTCCATGGTATAAATATTAATTAGATAATATAACTTCATAATCTAAATTTAAATATGACATTTTCACCTAATTTAGAAAATGAATATAATATTTTGGTTAGAAAACAATAAATAGAAAGTGTTGTATGCAATGTAATCTCATAGAAAAAGTTTGAATACAAAATTACTTAAATGTTTCTTTTCCCCTTCTCTCCATATGTGTGTATATAGATTTCATTAAAAAATTGTTAATGATATGATATTATTACCAATATTATTATATGGCTTCTCTGGTATAAATATTAATTAGATAATATAACCTTATAATCCAAATTTAAATATGACATTTTCACCTAATTTATAAAATAAATATAATATTTTGGTTAGAAAACAATATATAGCAAGTGTTGTATGCAAGGTAATCTCATAGAAAATGTTTGAATACAAAATTACTTAAATGTTTCTTTTCCCTAAAAAAATCTTGTGTCGTGTCTCTAAATTGTGGTAAAGTAGAGATTTTTTTTTTAAGTAATTTCCCTCTTCTTTTATTATTGTACCAAAAAAAAACTATTAGATTTTTATGGTTCCATTGACCTTTATAGGAAGCAAGAAAATGTTTTAATTACTACAAATGAATTACGCGTAAGAGACAAATAATATCCTCATTTTAGAAATAAAGAATAAAGTTGTAAACACAATAGTTATAGATAAATTTGCAAGATTGACTTAATTATGAATTTTATTGTTTATTTATATCTTATACTAGTGCAACCATTGATCCAATTCTTTTACTTCATCGATGTATTCAGAATTGCATGTAAAAAGAGCATAAAAACCACATGTGCATACACTTTAAAGAAGAGGAAAATTAAGGGCAACCATGAATACAAGGAACACATACAACTTGATAACAGAATTCGTCCAATGTGGACTACATCTCCGGGCCCTGTTCAACCTGGGGAGGCCTCTTGCATTAATCTCAGCAAAATCAAAATGCATACATGGAAAAATTACACATTATACCTCCAAATCTGGGGATGGCCTGAAAATGGTCTAATGAGATGAGGAAATTGACTGCAACATCATATTTTTGGTGAAAAATCATGAAATTTGAGTATAAAGTTAGCCAAAAATTGTCACTCTAACCTTTAGGGCTCTAGGGAATTTAAAAGATTCCTTGTAGATTCTCTATGGAATATTCTAGGAATATTTTGTCAAAGATTCCCCTATAGATTTGTTCTTGAACTTTGCACCCAAGGTGGCATGATTTCAACGATGGCGTGATTTGTAACCTGGTTTCATGGCTTGGACCTTGTTGTTCCATCCTCTCCAAGGCCAAGTGGATTTGTATGACTTAAATAATAATCAACTGACAGAGTTTTCGAAAGAATTGGCTAGAGAATTCTTAACTACCAGCACGCGAGGTCATTGGGCTACCCGTCGGCCACAAGTTCGACCTCGACGACCGCCCTCTACGTATATTTTATATGTAAAATAAAATACAATGGTTTTATTTGTTAATTATTTAACAAATCTATCCATCCTTCCAACAAATTTCATGATAAACTAGCCTCTGGATTGGCAGGTCCACCAACTCTCTCGCCCGCCAAACTTATCTAGCTACCTCTAATACACCCACCAAACTTAGTAATAGTTTCCAAAACCACTGCAAAATTAACCGAATCTACCAAACTAGCTGTAATGAAGTTTCTTGCCAAGTTTTCTACCATATTTGGCTCGGTCCAGGCCCAACTAGCCAATTGCGAGGTGCCATGAGACACCTTATGATTGGGCCAAATGACACCCCTAAATTGGGCCATATCTGACCAAGCCAACCTTACCACATTTTGGCTCTGGATTGGTATAAAATATTACCTAATTCTCCTAACCATATTTCCACATCACCATCGATACTGTTGACATCAACTACCATGTCACAGCCTGTGGGTATTGCGTGCATAATAATTTTTAATGTTTTCTAAAAACATCAACGGGCCATAACTTTCACATATGGTGTCATATTGAGGTGTCGTTTGCATTGTTGTGTTCAGAATGACAAGTTCTTTAATTTGGGATGGGTTTTGTTGATATTCAGAGACTTAAAAATTTTGGTCTTTTGGGATCCTCTTAGATCATTCCTCCCAACTGAAGAACATTTGGGCCACTAAAAACCTTATTAGTCAACTAGCAAGTGAGGGAATTTCTCCCTCACTTTCTCATTTTCAATCCAATGAGCCTTACATGGATGCATCCCCTTGAAACCCACAGAAAGGTACTCAACATTTCCCTATCTTGAAGTCTTGGTCATCTTATCAAGAATGATGTCTTTAGGCAGTTTGTCCAAGTACTCTGGTTAAAACTCATCCACTGAAGGAACCTATCCAATATATTTTGATTTCATGATCAAAGGAGGCTCATAGAACTTCAAGTTTTCAACATTCACCATGGAATACATTTGCATGTATGTTGGAAAGTCAAGGAAAAAATCATTGTCTCTAAGCTTATCCAAGATGGTGAAAGCACCATATCAAATTGGTATCAATTTCTTACCTTCTCCCTTTATTTTATCCTTGCTAATATGGAGCCATACTCTGTCTTTGACCTGGAACTGGTGATAAAATTGGTGCTTTTCATGTTGAGCCTTGTATCGATCCTGACTTTTCTCCAAGTGTTCCTATACTACCTAATGAATCATTTGGATTCGCTGAATGAGATTTCGTGCTTTTTCCTAGTCACTTTGTTTGTTGGAATCTCCATCCTTCCCAAAGACCATGTCTAAGGGATCTTTCGGCAGGTACTCAAAGTAAGTCTCAAATGGTGAGCTTTGAGTAGATGAGTGCATGGCACTACTGTATGCATGTTTCACATAAGGAATTTTTTGATCCCATAACTTTGGAAGGTTTCCACAATAGCCTCGAAGAAAATGAACCACTATTCAATTGACCAACTCTATTTGTCCACTATTCAATTGACCAACTCTGTTTGTCCATTGGTCTACATATGGAATGTCATGTGCCTCTTCAATTTGGTGCCCATCATTCTCTACAAGCTTGCCCAAAACTCCCCAAGGATTCGAGAGTCCCAATTAGATACAATTGATGTGTGGACAGCCCAAAGTGGACCCAAACATACTAAAAGAAGACTTGAGCAATTTTCTTTGTAGTAATTTTCTTCTTAGAAGGAATTACGATACACATCTTAATAAATCGATCCACTATAACATACAAATAGTCATGAAATTTTCTAGACAAAGGGAAAACCCCTAGCGAATTCCATAGACACACTTTCCGAAGGATGACAAGGAATTAGGAGAAGTGTGTATAGCACTAGTTTTCTATTGGCGGGCTTACAAACAAAACACATCACACATCCCTTTACATATTTTGATACAATTTTTTTCATATGAGGCCAATAGAAAAACCTCTGTAAATGAAAGATAGTCATCCCTACACCAAAATTACCCGACACAAGAGAAGTATGTTCTTCTTCAATTTCATGGAATCTTTCATTGGTGGGAATACAATTTTTTCCAGGCTGGTACAAGAGCTTGCCCTGTAAATGGTAATTGTCTACCTGTGATCCATGGGTTAGCTTCTCATAAATATCCTTGAAATATTCATCAACAACATATTGTTCAACATAAATTTCATGAGACAATGAAGCATTTTGAAAAATAACAGATGCAAAAATAGGAGGACGAGAGAGTATATCTGCTACTTTGTTGCTAGTGCCCTTTTTGTGTTTGATTACCAAGTGAAATTGTTGAAGAAATCCCATGCACCTAAAATGATGTGCCTGCTACAACTTGGTTTGAGATTGTAGGTATTGTAACAGTTGGTGATATGATCAAAATAATTGTCTCCTTACCAATCAAGTAATGTTTCCATTTCTTGACACTTTTCACCAAAGCATACAACTCCTTGTCATTTGTGCGATAATTCACAACAACTTCGGAGAAATTCTCTATATGGTAACATATCGGTTTCCTTTGTTGCATCAAAATTGCACCCATGGTGTAACCACTGACATCTCTCTCAATTTCAAAATATTGTTGGAGGTTAGGTAAGGCCAAAACTGGTGTGGTCCTAATCTTCTCTTTCAGGTTATCAAAAGCCTTCTATCACTTTCCTCCCCACTGAAAGGTTTGTTTCACACCTATTAAAGCATGCAAGGGAGATGCTATAATAGAGAAGTTGGAAATGAAAGTTCTCCAATACTGTACTGCATCCAAAAATCTTCTGAATTCTACAATGTTCGTAGGCTTAGGCCACTTAACAATCACATCAACTTTTGAAGGGCCAACTTTCAACAGTCCTCCTCCAACAATGAGTTAGGTAAACCAAAGAAGTCTTACCAAGTTCACACTTGGACATTTTTACATATAGTTTTTCTTTTTGAAAAACATTAATCACCTTCTTAACATGAGTCACATGATCTTCCTAACCTCTACCAAAAACAAGTATATCACCAAGATAAACTGGAAAAAATCATCAAGAAAAGGTCTAAGAATAACATTCATCACCCTCATAAATGTCATCAGAGCATTACACAATACAAATGGCAGAACCAACCACTTGATAAGCCATTAATTTGTCTTGAATCCGGCCTTCCACACATCATGCTCTACAATTCTAACTTGTTGTTAGCACTTCGCAAATCCAATTTGGTGAAATAAATAACATTTTTCAACTAATCTAATAAACCATCAATGTGAGGGTGCGGGTAGTGATTTTTCACCTTAATATTATTGAGTTCCCGATTGTCAACACATATCCTCCATGTGTCATCCTTATTTGGCACCAACAATATGAGTGAACTGCAAGGAGAAGATCTAGGTCTTATGACCCATTCTTTCAAAAATTCTTGCACTTGTTTCTTGATCTCCTCCATTTCAACAACTGAAAACCTATACATACCTACATTAGGTAAAGGGGCATCGTATTGGAGATGAATTTCATGTTTGATCTCTCTTTTTTGAGGAAACCCAATTGGTTCCTAAAAAATCCCATCATAATTAGAAAAAAATCATACAATGCTTTTTGGTGAGCGAGATCACAACCCTGGAGAGCTTAAGAAGCCTCTGCATTCTTTGATATCACAACCATGAGCATGAAACCTTTGATGTAGTTAAAAATCCTCTTCATTTGGCCTGAACTAGAAATAATTGCACTTATATTGACATGATGGGCTCTGATAATATACTCCACCTCATCTTGTGTGAGATAGTATTTGTTTTCATGCCAAAAGAAGACCGCTTTCTTGACATACAAATATGAAATCCCCAAAACAATGTCACATATATTCGATGGTACAACATCCAGATAAACCTCATCTAGAAGTTTTGATGCAATAACAAACCTAACCCTATATTGCTTGGTTACATGAAGTTTTGCTTTGTCACATACTCAACCAAGATGGTAGGGTTTTTGATGAGGCTTGGCCTATAATGCCAACATTTTAACTATAGATTCTAAAGTCAAGTTTACTTGAGAGCTCGAGTCAAATAGTTTTTCCACTCTAGTATGTTTCACCGCAACCCTAATATGGAACAGGTCACTCCTCTTCCGTTCATCAACAAGAGACTGATTTATAGAACTTGAACTTGCATGAATTTCAAAGATTTAGTTAACATGAAGAGAACTATTACCATGTATGGCCACTATTGTAATTGGCATCACATCGCCGAAGTTAGATTTAAGGTCCCATTGAAAACTTTCCACCATCTTTTTCTTTCCCTTTCCACTAGATCTCTTTATATTCAACTCTAGATGAAACTTCCAATAATGTTCATCATTGTGTCCTTCCCTTTTACAATGTATACAAGATGGCTTTCCTCGTTCCTATTTCTTGGTTGTAGTTGTATTCTTGTCTTTTCCTTTCCTTTTCCTTTGAATTTTCCGTTATGAGGTTTAGACCATGACTACCTAGGATTATCATCCTTTTCATGTTTACCATGCTTTCAAGATGGATGGACTTCACACTCGCTACATCAATAGTAGTAGATTCAAACAACAATATTTTTTTTTATTGATATAACTATGTAATGCACCAATATACTTCATCACAATCTCAGGTGAATCTAAAGAAATTCCCAATGTTAAATCTTGTTTCTGAATTCTTCTATGAAACTTTGCACACTTTGGACCTTTCCTTTCTTCAAATATTGTCATTCCATCATGGCTATTTTCCAATAGACCAAAGGATAGAAATGGTATTTTAATGCATAAAAAATTTAGACTAGGAGGAAAGGAGTTTACCCACATGTTTACTACCTTTCTGAAGCTTGTTCTTCCACCAGATGAGAGTGATTCCACTCAACCAAAGAAATGCTAACTAGATCTTGGCATCATCTTCTTCAATCTCTTGAATCCAACAATATACTTCAATTTGTTTGATCCAATTGTTTAACCTTTTTGCACTACATTCTCCATTAAACATGGGCAAGTCAAACTTTTCATATAACTTTTGGAAAGTTTTTTTAGAAGCATTCCTATGTTTCCTATTAGAATGACAGGAGTGAGAAAATGAAGAAGAAGAACATTCACTAAAAGATGGAGATGGAGGTTCAGGAGGCTCTCCTCCTTCTCCTTGATTTACCGAAGCATGATCCTTTATTGGTTCTTTCTTCTTCTCCTTATTTACTACTGCCTTCTCATACTCTACAAATAATTTGTCAACTTTGTTGGCCATGGTGTAAAAATATGTGTGAAATCTTTCTCTTCCTCCAACTGAGCATCAGGATCTTCTATTTTCCTTCTTTGTGCTGCATACCCCACTTCTAGATCAAAGGACTTAGTTTACCTTCACCCTTTTGAATCTTGTTCCTGGTTATCATTCACACTCGCAATTCACATCAAGAAGACCTGCTCTGATACTAAACTTGATCCAAATCTTTTAATTCAAAGATGTATATTCAAAATTGCATGTAAAAAGGGCATGAAAACCACATGTGCATACACTTTAAAGAAGAAGAAAATAAAAGGAAATCATAAAGGCAAGGAACACACATGACTTGATAATGGAGTTCGTCCAATGTGGACTACATCTCTAGGACATGCTCAAAGTGGGGAGGCCTCTTACATTAATCTCAACAAAATCAAAATGCATACGTGGAAAAATTACATTTTATACCTCCAAATATGGGGATAGTGAATCATGAAATTTAAGTATAAAGTTGGCCAAATTATGTCACTATGACCTATGAGGCTCTAAGGAATATAAAATATTCCCCATAGGTTCTCTATGGAATATTTCAAGAATATGTTATAGAAGAATCTCATGTAGATTCATTCTCAAAATTCATGCCCGAGGTGGTGTGGTTCCACAGGCGGTTGGTTCCATGGCTTCGCCTGCACTATTCTATCCTCTCCCTAGCGTGACGAATTTTTATGGCTTAAAAAATAATCTTGGGGCAGAGTTTACAAATGCATGGACTATCGCATTGGTAACAATTAGAAAGTGGGGTCAATGGGTCACTTGTTGGTAACAACTTCGACCTTGATGACCCCCATCCATGTATATTTTTATATGTAAAAGAAAATACAATGGTTGTATTGTTTAACTGTTTGACAAATCCGTCTATCTGTCAAACAAATTTGACTTCGAAATTGGCCATTCGTTTGGTGGCTCTGCCATCTTGGTGGCCTGCCTAACTGATCTAGCTACCTCCAATGCACACACTAAACTTAGAAATAACCGCCAAAACGACTGCCAAAATTAATTGAATCTACCAGAATAGTTATAACCAAGTCACTTGTTTAGTTCCCGCCAGATTTGCTCGGTCCAGGCCCAACTGACTAATTATGGAGTGCCACGTGATGCCCTGTGATTGGGCCAAATGGTGCCATGTTAAATTGAAGCAAGAAAGGCTTCATTTGACTTGTGCCATAGTCAAATGGAGAAATTTTATTTTCCACATTAGCAGGATGACTTGAGTTGCATTTAGCAGGAGTAACAAGGCCAAATCACTAAGTTAAATCATTCAATTCAACTTTGTAGGCTATAAATAGAGTTGTGCACGAGTTGATTGCTAAAATCTAGCAATCTAGTGGAGTTATTGTTAGTTAAACTCAATTATCTTAGCTCTAGTCTAGAAAAGAGTCAATAGGAGTTCAATTGAGTAGTAGTAATTGTTGTTAACTCACTCATCACTCAGTTAGCTCATTAATTTACTAAAAATAGCCCTAGTCATGTGTGGAATTCAAATTTCCTAGTTGAGGTGGATGGAAATACACATTGTAATTAATAATTGTGTACTAGTTGAGTGTACACGTTTTTCATTGGAGCAGGTGATCAATTCCTTTATATTTGTGCGAAGAAATAGGGAATTCTCCTATTTTTAGGGATTAATTTCCTGAAGGATTGCACAAGGAAATATGAGGAAGGTTGAGGCCTATTTTGGCTAAGCGTTGGTCATAGTAGGAGATCAATATTACAGTGCTAGTGGTACTTAAAGGGTTGAATTTGTCACTGTAATATATCCATATTCTATCTAATTTAACGCAAAACAAAGGAGGGGTTTTTCCTAGTTGGGTTCTCCAGTAAAAATACTTTGTTCATTGTGATTGAATGGTTGCATGTTATTGCAAGAGTTTCTATTGTATGTTTTCCTTCCCGCAAATTGAGTAGAAGAAATATGTGTCTATTGTTTTCAATTTGAATTGATCAGCAACTACAAATTTCAAGCTATTTCTACATGCCCTTGGATTGGGCCTTATTCAACTAATCTGGGCCTACCATGTGTTGGCTCTAGATTGGTCCAAATATTCCCTGAATTTGTTGATTGTACTTTCATGTCATCATCTATACTGATGATGTTCGCTACCATGTGGCAGCTTCTGAGTCTCTCTTGCACAATATTTTTTATTGTTTTCCAAAAATTGCAAAGGGCCACAACATTTACATACTATGTCAGATTGAGGTGTCGTTTATGACGTTGAATTTGGAACAACAAGCTCTTCGATTTGAAATAGATTTTATTGAGGTTCGAAGACTTAGAGAATTTGGTCTTTTGGGATCCTCTTCGATCAACCATATAAATTAAATGGTTGATAAATGTCTCTAGGTATCAATCTAGAGTAGCCATTGAAACACTTCATCATACATCTCAAGTTGGAAAAAAAAAAAAAAAACTATAAAAATTAACATTATTATTATTATTATTATTAAAAATAATTAATATATTAGCTAAACATGATGATGATGATGATGATAGTGGTTAATGTCCACTGAGACCAAATTGGTCTATCGGACCTATAATTTTCTTAGTTTTTAATTGTTTGGCTCCTCGTCTTTCTTGGTGAGATCGATGTTGTAACTTTCTTTTTTTTCTCTACGGTCTTCCAAATTCCTTTATCTTGCATATCCTTCATCTCTTCTGGTTCTTGGGACATTGGTGTCTTAGCTTCGCGATCTATTATGTTCGTCCTCTTGAAGATAGATGGAGAAGAAGTTTGGTCCAGGAGATCTTCTTTGCTATTAAATGAAGATTTATTTTGTGCGGTATTTGAATCCTCATAATTGTTGATGCTTGAGGGGTTGTCGAGTTCAATTTTTTGTTGCTGAGTGGGGCTTTCTCCTTGCTTGTCTTGAGAGTTGTTTCTTTCTTGCCCAATTTCTTGTGATTCAGAGTTTTCTCTAGAGTATTCTTCTTTGATAACAATGTAGTGTTGTTTTTGTGCTCCTTCCCACCAAGTAGATCTGTGGTGGTTTTTTCTAGCAGAAGTTTTCTGGAAGGCTTTTGGGCAATTTTTGGCTAGATGGCTCGTCTCAAAGCAGGATCGACATCTGAAGAGGACACTTTCATAATCGAGTTTCTGGTTCCACACATAGTCTTTACTTGTTAGGTTTATCTCAACTGGAAATCCAGTGCTGAAGTCCATTTCCACACAAATGCGTGCATATGTGGTTCTGACATATTCCTCTGTTTCTGGGCACCTGCAGTAAAATTTCCCAATTGCATTTCAAATGGCTTTTAGCGAGGAGAGATTCGAGAGATGCAAGGGTAGGCTTGACAATCTCACCCAAAATGGTGCTGAGGTTATCACTAATGTTGAGGGATCGAATGATGGGTTCCATGGCTTCATGAATAGGCCTGAGTTTTCCCAAAACCAAGGGCCGCAATCTAGAATACATTGTCTTCTTTCAGGATTTTCAAAATCTACTACAAAAAAACCCCTAGCATAGGGGTAGATATTAATTTCATCAGAAATGACAGGCTTCCATACCTCCGAGATCCAATTGTGGAGAGCTGTCAGCCGTGGCCAAAAACCATTGAACCGGCAGATTAGGGCACTCTCGGAAAACTTCAAAGCCTCATCGAGTGAGGCTTGGACCACCTAGACAGTGGGAGCTGGAGCTTCATTAACGATATGGGTAGGAGCTTGCCCCCTAGAAGGGGGCGGAAGTGAGCCAACACCTATTTTCACGAAGTTGGGAGCCATATTTGCCAATACAAAATCGAGATCCAGCCGTAGAAAAATAAGGCAGAAGATTAGATCTAGATCTAGCCACAGAATATTAGATCTAAAACCCACCCGCAAAGAAATAAGGCAGAAGATTATATCTAGATCTAGATCTAACCACAGAAAATTAGATCTAGAATCGAGCAGCAGAGTCTTAGTAAGCCTTTTAATCTGCAAGAAACCCAATGGAGAGTGCCGCAGATCTGCTCAGAGCCCTGGAGCCGTAGCCGTAGAAAGCCCTGAAGCTGCAGAAAGACGTATGGGGAGTAAATAATCTCTACTTGACTTTTACGGAGGTGTAAATAAATGTACTTATATCTTCTCCGCAGTCGCAAAAAGATCTAGAGCCGCAAAGTACCGAGCTATTTACCGAGTTATGGAGAGTAAATAATCGGCTTTTACGGAGGTTTAAATAAATGTTTACATATATCTTCGCAGCTGTAGAGACCTGGAGCCACAGAGACCTCGAGCCGCAGCTGCAGAAAGAAAATTAAAAAATGTGACAAGATTCTTAACTACAAAGATTCATCCCCGACATTGTTATGAAGATTTTTATTTTATAAATAGGATTCGTTACAATATCATGGGCCAATACCATGGTTTATTGACACTTGTTCATATGAGATTTTTTAATTAATGAATTTAAATAAAAGGGAAAAATGCATAACTACTTTGGAAATAAATTTCAATCTTTAATGTGCATGCTATTAAAAATGTTATAGAATATTTTATGGAGGTTAAATCTCTACATCCACTTCATACTTATTGATCATTAAATTAAAATTGTGGAAACCCAATTCTAAAATAGACATCCCGATCATCATTATTAGTAAGAATACAATTATGCATTAATTAATCAATAATTATGAATTTCTTATTAATTATAAATTTCTTAAATTGGAATTATAACATTGAGAAAATGATAAGTGGAGGATGGAAAACTTTATATGGGTTTGAAGACAATTGTAAGCTAGCAAATCTTTGTATTTGGAATAAATAAATAAATAAAAATCCTCATTGAAAGTCTTGTCACCTTTGCTATTTTATATGAATGTGAGGTTTGGGGTTGTAGTATATCCAAAGAATCATGGAGGAAGATTGACCAGATCCAAAAACACTTTAGAAATTATAACGTCAAGATTAAAAGATGTACTTGTTACCTTATCCTCATTGAACCTAACCTTCCCCTATTGAAAGCATGGCTATTACTAGGTATATCATATATAAGAAGTTATGCAACATGAAAGCCAAGAGGTATATAAGAAGTTATGCAACATGAAAGCCAAGAGGTTTCCCGAAATTGCTTCTAATGATAGCTAAAATCCCGACCTCATAATGCTCAAGCGATGATAATGCTCAATCTTGGCTAAAACATTGAGGGCTAGAAGAGATCATCTTCTAGCATAAAGATATCATTAAAAATAGCATTACTTCCAATTTAAGGAGAAGTTATGGAGCAATAAAGAATTAAAGGGAAAAATGAAACTGAAATATTATAGCAAGGTGATAAACCCAATCTTGAAAATCATAACTATTTCTTTGTATTGACTAGTGTTAAGAATAAAATGAACATTGCTAAAATAAGGACTCATTCTCATGCGGTGAGACTGAACGTTGGCACATTCCCAAAACATCATGAAAAGGAAAAATCAAAATTTGAAAATCCGTTAGTACAATTCGTGGAAAACTATGTTTGACTTGATAGGACAAGCAATTGTTTGATTGGTGATAAGTTTATATTAAAATTAATGAAGCTACTAAGGCACGTGATAAGATAAGGGTAAATAGTTATACCATAAAGGCAATTCATTCAAGTGAAAGTGGTATAGTGAGTCAGGTAAACAACCATCAGTATGCTATGGGGAGGAAGGTAAACAGCCATCGGGGCTCAATAACATATTAATATATTCTAAAATATTTATTAAAAAAAAAAATGAAAAAATAGTGAAAGTAAAAAAGTGAAAAATAGTAGTAATAAAAGATTATTGAAATTTTGTATTAAAAATTGTAGTTAAATAATGACAATTGTTTTTTGTTTAGAAAAAAAAATAGAAGTTTTCTATTAAAAATTTGCAATTAAATTATGGTAATTTTTTTATTAAAAGTATGAATTTTTTATTAAAATATTGTAGAGAATGAGAAGCTTTATATTTTAAAAAGATAAAAATTGTAAAACTCATATTTTCTATTTTTCTATTTTTTTAATGATAGCAATTACCCTAGCTATCAGGTCGAGCGTAAAAGAGAGGAGCTCTAGTGTGGTTTTTAAATTAGAAGGGTTCATTTTCTGTGGGCTACACAAAGTATAATCCGCATACACACTTATTGCTATCTAAATTTGGATCCAATAGGAGCTGCCATTGAGACATAAATTTAGAGGTATGTGGAGATCACTTCAAACCTACCTTTTATGTCAAATTTCTCATTCTTTGCATTGAACTTCATATTTGACATTTTTTTTATTTATATTATTAGAGTTTACTTGCATATTTTTCCACTCTGAATTTTAATAAATTTGATGCATTTTGTAATTCATTATTTTTAGATCTTTATAAGAGAAAAATAAACAAGAATATCATTCTAAGAGAAAGATTTAATGAGTTTTCTTTGAAATTTTAAATATAATCATAATTTAGTTCAATTTCTTTAAATTTAGAACAGGTAAAAATAAATAATAAATAATATGTTAATATTTTAAGATGTATGCATTAAATTTTATCCAGATGAATCATTAAAATTGGAATTTGGTAACTATGGATAGGAAAATAGCTATCAAAGAAGGGCCAGACATAATAAGATGGGGAAAATGAATTAAAGGAATGTTCACAATATCAGAAGGCTACCACCTGAAAATAGGAGGAGCGGGCAATGCTGACATGAAAAAATGGAAAAGAATCTAGGAACTAAAAACCTGGCCAAAAGTGGCGTTTTTTACCTAAACAATGCTACATGGGAGAGCTCTGACTTGGGATCAGCTAAGACAGAAAGGGACGCATGGGCCCTCCCACTGCGCGCTATGCCAATGGTAAGAGGAAACCATGGAGCATGTTGCCAACTCCTCTAACGTAAGTAACATCCTATGGCAAAAGCACCAACAAATCTTTGGGATTACAGAACGAAAGTTAGAAAGGATAAAAACAACAATTGAAACATGGAGTAGCAAACCGTACCGAAACGTCATCCTCAACCATGCTTGGAACTTGTCAATCAGATTCTTCCTATGGAATCTCTAGAAAGCCCGAAACAAGGTAATATTCAGAATAGAGAAAAATGATACAGGGGAAATCTGGAACCAAATTATGGGGAACATAAGGGAAATAATAATTCTAGGAAATTGGACAGAGGAAGACTGGAAGACGGAAGGTATGGAAACTAGCATCGTGAACCGACTTGAAATTAAAGTAAAAAATACAAGCAGTAAAAGGAAGATGCAAGACGCAGAATAGGTAAGAGCAGAAGAAAGTTACAGGAACCCCCCCCAAGGATTCACAAAACTAAACTTTGACGGGGTAGCTAAAGGAAACTCAGGGGAGGCGGGTATAGGAGGGATATTCAGAGACGAAGAAGGAAGGATCATAAGAGTATATGTAATGGACTGTGGCATGGCCACCAACAACGAAGTAGAATATCATGCACTAAACAGAGGGCTTGAGACAGAGATACGAGAAGGATACCAAAGATTGCAGATAGAAGGGGATTCTAAGCTGGTCATAGACACTATAAAACAACTACAGCAAGGAGTAAATGCCGAAAAACTAAGCAAAAGTTGGTGAAGGGTGTGGGTAATTACAGAAATTGAAAAGCAACTTCAACAATTGGCATATATTATTGCGTCCCATGTGAAGAGGAAAGGAAATGCCCCAGTGGATCTCCTCACAAACTATGGATTCCGAAACAGAGAGCACCAGTTAGACGCGGGAGAAACGGAGCTCAACAGGAATGAGGAAATGAACCAGATAAAACATGCTGTTGAGGCAGATCAGAGGCAGTAAAAGAATCCGAATGATGTCGAGACGAGGGAAGAAAGGCGAAGACATGTGCAGGCAGATTAGAGTAGATAATCCATGAAACAGAACATAATGGAAGAAAGGACCGAGAGGACAGGGATGACGGAAGAGGAAAGAGAAAGGACAGACCCAAGAAGCATGGGAGCAGAAATGGAAGAAGGTGGGCATAGCGCGAATAGGACAACAGGACTAAGAAGGGACAATAGAGGAGAGCTAGATGGCAATGCGGAGTCAACAAAAGGACGGCAAGAGCAGCTGGGAGAAGATAGTCATAAATGAAGCACGGAGGACAAGACATTTGGGTAGCATCCCAAGGAAAGTGAGCTGGAAAGCGCACCACAGATCATTGGAAATGGAGATGGCTGGAGGAAAGGTTAAGACAGTGGAATGTTAAAAGAAAAAAGTATGAGGGATAACATGCATGTTGCATGTGGCTGCAGGAGAAGGAAGGTGGCAAGAGAGAATGCGTCGAAGGCCAAAGACAGCTGCAGAAGATAGAACAATGGTTCCAGACTGATGGGTATGTGAAAACTTCTCCTCACCTGGAAAAGAGTTCTTGCATGAACCAAAATGTAGGCATGCAGTTAGATAGGAACAGTCTGCATCACCCTAGTTTCAGTTATAAAGTAAAGATAGTCTAGGCCAAGGGAAAGCCCCACGATTCCATGGTTGGGAAGGATGAATATAGTAGTAAGGAGAAGGGCTCACAGGAAAATAAGGACCCAATATTCCTTGACCCTTGTAACGGATGGGAAGCCCTTGGAATGCCAAACCTTGAGATTATGCCATTAGTAAGGCGAACCTAGAACACTCGAGCGAGGAAGCATATGCCTTCCATAGGAACTAGAGAATTGGGGAAAAAGCAGGAGGGGAACCTTGAACCAGAGGAAACTAAAACAAGAAGGGAGTTAGGAAAACGTAGGAGAGATGGGAGGGGTCTGGAACTCAAGATGGTCTGCGCGGCCCAAAAAAACTATGCCAACTATGATAGAGTAACCCTCATCAAAGAAAACTTGGGACAAGAAAGCTCTAGAGAGGCTTTGGATTTGTATTCTAGAGTTAGACATAACTCGAAAGGACCCATGAAGAGGGATGGTAGTGCTACCCCGTCAAATCACATGTTCCCAATGGATAAAACTGACCAATGTGTTTATACTGTGATAGGTCTAACACATAGTGAAGGGTCAATAGTAACCCAACAAGTCTACCAGAAGGATCAGAGCTCCACGAAATGGCCCAGCAAAAACATGGCACCTAAGAGAAGCAAAATGAATGTCAAGCAGGAAGCCGAAACAAGCAGCACGGGCCAGAAAAAAGGCAGAAAATCAACAGGTGAATAGGTAAAGAAATTAGTGGATGCCAACATGAAAGCAAATGCGCAAGAAATCCGGGAACAGATTTGGAGCTGGGAACATGACTTAAGATAAAATATTGAAGGAAGAAACCTTACCTTGCATGAGTGGGAAGTAATGATACAAGACCCAAGCACTACAAATGGCAGACAATCTCTATATACCAAAACTTTGCAACTATATTGGATCATGAAACACATAGTTGCTCGCGCTATGACCCTGCATCAGGAGCACATGGAAGGAGAAGTGGAGAACCGACAGGAGCGAAACAAAGAACCAAAAAATATCAGCGGGGAAATAATGAATGAATTGGAAACCATCCAGATCCAAACATACAGGAACAAGCTTGCTTTGGGCCGCATTGAGCAAACTCTATTCGAGCTAAAGTGGACATTGTTTAAGCAGGGACGAGAACTCCCAGGCCTAGGAGTAAAGCCGCAGAACAAAGGAAAGAAGATGATGACCCGGAAGAGCAGGCAACCCTCCAGATAGCCTCCTCAAATGAGGAGTAGTTGTTTTCTTCAGTATTTTGTCTATAGTTTTTGAATGTTTATGTCTAAAAGACCAGAGAGAGGTACTTGGGAGATTCAGATGTTGATGATGAACTTATTCAAGTTTTGGAATGGATACAAAGCTGACCGATGGCCCCCTGGTTTCCTTCAGGTAGGTGGGATGTGTTGGGAATGTAAATTTTGAAAAAGAAAATATAGAAAGTACTACCTTTTTTACAAAAAAAAAAAAAAAACACACAAATATATTATTATATAAAAAAAATAATATATTAGCTAAACATATATACATAGGAAAATTTAAAAATGTAACAAGATTTTTAACTATGGAGATTCATCCCCCACATTGTTATGAAGATTTTTATTTTATAAATAGGGTTTGTTACAATATCATGGGCCAATACCATGGTTTATTGATACCACAGGCCAAAAAAACATAACTCAAAGCATTTGACACTTGTTCATATGGCATTTTTTAATTAATGAATTTAAATAAAAGGGAAAAAAATGCATAACTACTTTGGAAATAAATTTCAGTGTTTAATGTGCATGCTATCAAAAATGTTATAGAATATTTTATGGAGGTTAAATCCCTACATCCACTTAATACTTATTGATCATTAAATTAAAATTGTGGAAACCCAATTCGAAAATAGACATCCCTATCATCATTATTAGTAATAATACAATTATGCATTAATTAATCAATAATTATGAATTTCTTATTAATTATAAATCTCTTAAATTGGAATTATAGCATTGTGAAAAGGATAACTGGAGGATGGAAAACTTTATATGGGTTTGAAGACAATTCTAAGCTAACAAATCTTTGTATTTGGAATAAATAAATAAATAAAAATCCTCATTGAAAGTGTGGCCACCCTTGCTGTTTTATATGGATGTGAGGTTTGGGGTTGTAATATATCCAAAGGATCATGGAGGAAGATTTACGAGATCCAAAAACACTTTAGAAATTATAACCTCAAGATTAAAAGATTTTCTTGTTACCTTGTGGTGCTTATTGAACCTAAGCTTCCCCTATTGAAAGCATGGCTATTACTAAGTATATCATATATAAAAAGTTATGTAACATGAAAGCCAAGAGGTATATAAGAAGTTATGCAACATGAAAGCCAAGAGGTTTCCCGAAATTACTTCTAATGATAGCAAAAACCGCGACCTTGTGCTCAAGCCAACGTAATGCTCGATCTTAAATAAAACATTGGAATTTGGTAACCATGGCTCTTTTAATGCTCAATTGAATGAATGGATAGAATGAATCATTAAAATCTTGGATAGAATGAATCATTAAAATTGGAATTGGGTAACTATGGCTCTTTTCCCTCGTGCATTCATATGTAAGTCACCTTCTTTGCAATTTATTTTCATTCATGCCGAAATCAATTAACAAATAATATTCTGCCGGAGTTTGCCCCGCTAAAAATATTGAAAAGATCAAGCTCAACAAAATCTGCCTTTCTATCAATTAGTTTGATATCTACTTTGAGCACTCATCAATTAAGAGGCCACGTTCTGCCAGAAGTTGGTCGACTGAAGAAGATTGAGGAGGTTATAAATTTGAGGAAAAACAAGCTTTCTTTTATAATTCGTAGAGAAATTGGTAGCTGTATTTCAATGGCTTTCTGCTATAATTCGTAGAGAAATTGGTAGCTGTATTTCTCTTGTACGCACTGATATTAGGCAGAACAAGTTCAATGGTCCAATTATCTCTTGGGGAGCTGTTTGTCTATTATTGGCTGTAAGCAGAGACTGTTATTGGGCATATGTAACCACAGTCTGTTTTAGTAATCTCTTTTTAGTAACGAAAGATGTTGGTTTTTTCTACTTAAAAAAAATTCCCGTATTCCCATCCCACTGCAAATCGTCAGGATTCCCTGTGTCAGGATTCTCTATGGGAGCATTCCTAGAGAATTGCAAAATATGCCTACTTTGGCAACGATCACATTTTAAAATTTCCGTGGTCAGTTTTCACATTTCAATGCAACTGTGTTTGCAGGGAATCCCAAGTAAATAAATAATGTTTCTAACGTAAATGGACTCCTCCCAATGCTATTTTGACTTTTGTACTTGTTGAAATACACTCAAATCTATTATTATATAAAGCTCTCATTTCAAAGCTCAAGATTATGAATGAACGAATTATTTAATACTCCAATGTAAAACTGGGTTTCATTTGGATTCATTCAATTATTTCCCAATAAAACTGGGTTTCATTTGGATTCATTCAATTATTTCCAAATAAAGGAACCCAGAAAACTTGCTGTGTAATTGTTGCTTAAAAGTCATATATGTTTTTATATTGTTGCTTAAAAGTCATAGTTATTAAAATATCCAAGCACTTAAAAGTCATAGTTATTGTTGCTTAAAAGTCATAGTTATTAAAATAGTCACAATAATTTTCAACGAACCTCACATGCATTTTCTTTCCATGTTGTTGATAAGGACGGCCTATGCATTTTACTTTACTGACTTCGTAAAAAAAAGGAAGACCATGTGTTAAATGGCATCATTCAACTTTTAATTATTCCACGTTTTTCCGTATTTTCATTGAAATTTGAGTTAAATTTATATAATGTTATAAAAATTCGAATGTATGCATTTTCTCTCCATGGCAGTGATGGGGATGTCCCGTTCATAATTATTACAGATTTGACTTTGAAAAATAAAATAGAATCCACAAATCTATGGTATTTAAATTTTTTAGTGTAATTTAAATAATATGCATCACAATAGAATTTGGAATTTTATGTTAATTAAATAGAATAAAAATCAATATATAGAAGTTGAAATCAATATATTAAGTGCAATGATTCAAATAAGATTAAAAATGAACATTTCTAAAAAAAAATAATATTAATGTTAAAATAATCAA
Source organism: Pinus taeda (assembly GCA_000404065.3). Lineage (NCBI taxonomy): Eukaryota > Viridiplantae > Streptophyta > Pinopsida > Pinales > Pinaceae > Pinus > Pinus taeda. Next base: position 22,519 of record APFE031120617.1, on the reverse strand, counting down.
AACTCAACCTAAGACCTT
>APFE031120617.1:0-22246 GCA_000404065.3 Pinus taeda | reverse complement strand
CCCAATATTATATTAAAATTATTTATATTATTCAAATACTTAAACTTGTAGCCTTTTCTTTAATTACAATAAGGGAGAATTGGATAGAATTGTTTAAACAAATCCTCAATGCCTTCACCTCTTTTTCTATTATTTTCAGTTGATTCGAGATAAACTCCTCATGAATTCTATGATAGAACCATTGCCTTAATTACCAAGAATATAGCAATTTTATTTCACTTAAATAACTTAATAGGTTTTAAGATATCCAACTTACCTTAAATTTATTATCTTAATATGATAAATAATTATAATATGTTAATGGTTATAAAATAATCATTATATAATGTGGATCTAGATTGGATCATTATATTGTTTTTCATCCTTCCCAATGCTTTTAGAGTGGAAAAAGTGGAGGAATCATCTTACAGGTTTTTTTTACCGGTGGAACCTAGTTTGGCAAAACATGGGATGAAACCTTTACGGAGAAATTTGAGGCATCAAACGACGTTTTTTTCGGGGTAAACCTTGTCACTTTAATGCGAAACTTTTTCATGATATTCTACACACAAATAACTTTCCAATGACGCAAGAATCGTGTCAATTGGTGTTTGTGTGTGAAATTTATGCCACTAAGAAGTTTACCTTCCTATTTTCACCACCATACTCTGAGAGGAGGCCACGTCAAACCCCAATATTCATGAAAAATGAGCTAGCCATGTGATTATGATGTAGAAGACTCTATAGGATTCAATATTGTAACTATGATTAAGAGTTGAGGTAGCCAAACCTAACAATTAGTAGGTTATTGGGTTGTGTTATAACTAGGCGTTAGGAGGCAAGGGGGTTCCATTCTTTCGATTGCATTTGTTCCATAGATGAAAAAAATATCCAAGAGGGATAGGAGATAGAGCACATAGAGGCAATTTCTGCACTATAGCATCTGACGGGCCATTGGCCATACTTTCTTGTATTTGCATCATGTTATGTTCCTATGCCAATAGGTGTCATATATCATGATTGACTTGGTTTATCTCTGAAATATGTACATACCTTTGCTTGTTGCAAATGTTTTCCATATTTGTAAACAATCAAAAAATTAAAAAATGTAAAGAGGGTATGCCCTAAAAGAAAAATCAAAGGGCAAAAAGAATAAACAAAAGGTCAAAAAAATGAAAGAAAATGAACCCCAAGAAAAAGGAAAAAGACCATGAAAGTGTGCAAGTCCAAATGACACTGCTATTTCACTTTTTGTATAAAGATTGTGTGCAACTTGTTACTTATGGCACAATCCATGGTAACCAAATAGTTTAATCTTCATTATTCCGTGTTTTGAATTTCATGTTTATAGATATAGAGAATAAAATCTGACCAAATTGTTTAATCTTGGCAGATAAGTAGATAGGTAGAGTGAATAAATGGAGCTCAACAGTTTAATCTGAGACCTTGGATGTAATAAGGTTAGACTTCTACGATAGATTTCCATTGTAAAACAAAAAGAAAAGCTTGATAAGGGTTTGCGAGTTTAAGTGCACCGTAATAAAAGAACTAAAAATGGTAGGATGTGTAGATGGGTAAGTAGATGATTAGTTACAAAATTATGTATGATGAATGGTTAAGTTAAAAGCTTAAATATTTTACTTTCATCACTTTGACAATGTATGGATGACAATGAATACATTTACATCAGAGACAAAAGTCAAACTAATTAACCTCCTCACTCATTTTTCCCTAAATTTTACTAATTTCCCATAAGTACTAAAGGCACCAACAACCTAAAAGTTAAAGGGGCTCAGAGCATTTCTCTAACTTCTGTTGAGACCGAACCCTCGACCCAATAACTTGCAAGGCCTAAGTGTTAAAACCCCTTCATCAAAATTCACTCCTTCCATAAATCACTCATCTCCTTCAAAAGCCTTTCCTAAGTAAAATCACTATTTTACTTAGGAAAAATAAAGGTTCCTTATAAAACCCCCCAAACACATCTTAGCCTAAGATTATAATGTTGGAAGATGAAATGTATTTTCGAAAACATTTACTTAGCGCTTTTTCATTTCCATATTCATATTAATTTCTAATTTTTATTATTATTTAACTCCCAAAAACAATAACCCTTTCCCGTATTAATTAATTAAAATCCCAAAGTAAGTAAATATCCCCTCCCGACAATTTGAAAAATAAACCATAATAACATTAACTCAGTTGGATTAATTAATCAAATCACGATTAATTAAGAGCCAAATCCCCGATTAATAAACTCATATCACCCCCGATGTAATTAAATTCATTTTAATTATCATCGGGCCCCTCCATTAACTCCTCACCACGTCCCGCTGCCGACTACTATCTGATTGACCTCCCCACATCCAATGTTTTTCGCCCATATCGCATAGACCTTTGGGTCGAACGTTAACCGTGCGATACGAGCAGTTTTGACTTTTTGCTAGTGCTACATGTCACTCGTTCTATGGCATCTCGCGACCCTCTGCCAAAACCACCAACCTCCCAAAGGCACTGCAATGAAAACCATTACCACTCCCGTTTACTGCCTCTAGTTAGCGACAAAGTGTCCCATCAATCAGTTGCCACCAGCTGTCATTTTCATTCACCTGCCAAAAATCATTGACTTTGTGTATAAAAACAAAAATGCTCATTTTTTTCCCTTTTTTCTCGAGAAAGCGACTTCTGCCTCCATGCATGCACATAGTATGTCCAGTCCAGCAATTGACTTCCAACCATCAACCACCATCAGTTGCTAAACTCAATATCACTGCAGACTATTGTGCGCACCCTAAAAAGCCTTCATTGTAGCCATTTCTCTAGACAGTCGACCAAAAACAGGTATTTACCCCATTTCCCTCTCAGAAACCCTTTTTGTACTGAAATTCCATTAAATTGATCTAAACCCAAGTTATTTAGTACAATTAAGCTATTTTCTTATTCCCCAGTTTCCCCAAGAACCTATTTTTCCTTAAATTCCTTGAAAACCCCCAACTTTCTTCCTTGAAAACTCAAGAACCAAGGATGGAAGCTCCTGTTGCCCTAAATGTTGTTCCAATCACTACTCCCCATAGGGATTTGGACTACCTTCCCTTGGCCGATAAAGATTTTCAAATCAAAGACCTTACTTTTGATGATAGCCCCTTGAAATTCTATTGCAAGTACCGAGACAATTACCTGAACCACCCAGATAACATAGGTCTTTGGGAGTCCAACCTTCCCAAATATCAGTTCCCCACTGTCCATATCTTCTCAGACATTGTCCACTAATGTCATGCAAATTACAATCCCAATCTAAGAGCTGTCATGTCCCCAGACCAAAGAATCCTTTTCACCATTACAACCGAGTCTATTAATGAGATGTTGCAATTACAGCTTGACCGGAACCTCACTCACCTTTGCATTGCAGAATTACTTGAGAAATCTACCAAGATGTTTAGTTCTGAAATCAACCAAGTCTGTCAAACTTTCATGGAGGAAAAATACAGGCCTAAAGAACCCCCTCCTTATATGTCAAGCTTCTTTACAAATCAGGGGCATGATATCATCACCATGATTTCTTGCGTTTTGAATTTTACTACTAGTGAGTATGTACATGAGTTGACTTTAGTCTACATGACTATTTTTACCCCTGGTCAACCTCCTGCAGCTAAATTTGAATATGCACATTCATTGCAAACAAGATACATGACCAATTCATGAGATTAGAAAATGAGAGAGTCTTTAAATATTCCTTAAGAAGAAATCTCAGTTATGAAAGCTAAGAAGAAATCTCAGTTAAGGATAAAGGATCACTTAGGACCATTTGTTTGCAACAACAAAAAAGCAGGGAAAGAGGCAGAACAAATCCTTGAGAGAATAAGATTGAAAAAGAGTTTTGTCTCGCCTTATGATCCTCACAACTTCATGAGTGATAGAAGACAAAAGCATAAGCTGTCCCCCTACATTCATCATATAATTCCAGAGATAGAACAATATGCAAATTGAAAAGAATGGGTGGAGGGAACACTTATAGAACCATATATCACACAAGTTGAAGTAGAGAATGTTATGAAATATTTAGAAAAAAGACATGATTTGGATTCATTTGGACAGGTTCCTACAGAATCTTCACGGAGACCAGCAGAGGAGCTGAATGCACAGTCATCAGGGCAACTGGAGACTACAGAACTACGAAGAGATTCAGGGTCATAGAGCATTTCTGAGGAATTGACCCAAACTGAAACAAACATGGGAAATCCTCCAGTATTACAGACTCCTCTCAATGAATAACGAAATAAAAAAAAGAAGCAAGAGTGAGGCTAGTCCCTCAATAGTGCCACTAGACTAGGTACATGTCAAAAGGACAATATTGAATCTTCTGTCCGAGCAAGAGTATGAAGAAACCAAAAGTGACATAGTACAGACCACAGTAGCAAGAGAGACACCATCTGCTTCTCAAACTCAGGCATTAAGCACACAACCAAGTGTGGAAGTGTCATCTTTTAGAGCAACATCAGAGCAAAGCTAGGATTTGAAGGAAAGATACAAAGAGATCAAGACTGGGAATGAGTAGTTCAAAGCTCAAACTTATGCCAAATATATGAAAATGGCTCCCACAAATCAGACAAGCTTAATATCAACTTTTGACATCAAAGAGCGAAAAATGCAAATGAGCTTCTTGAAGCCAACAGTACAACAACCACAGTCCATGGTTGATTACTTGAAGACCAATTTTGAAGTTCTTGCTAAAGACATCCACCCAATTGATCAAATTGAGCTCCACAAGCAAACGGGTGAGATGATCTACTCCACTTTAACCAGTAAAGCCATCATTGCACATCAGTTGCAAAATTCTTTGAGCAATACTACAACACAGTTGCAGTTAGAAAAAGCTTATTCTTAGGCTAAGGACACAAGAATAAATTCATTGGAAGACCTTGTGATTGAGTTGGGTCATAATCCCAAAGATGTTATGGCAGCTGAGAGTTTGATAAAAAGTAAAAATGAAGACATTGTTGCATTTAGAAAACAACTCAAGCTCCCTCCCCTCATATATCCACAAACTACAGAAGTCATTTCGAAAAAGAATGAGGAGGAACTTATGGATTTGGTCCCTAAGTTAAATGAACATCTAAAATAAATAGAACAAGAATTGGAAAAAGCTTTGCAGTCTAAACAAGGTGAGTCGACCTACATGCCTCAGACTGCAGTACCCATGGTTTCCACATCAGTGCCATCTACTATTGCAATTGCTTTGGCACCCAACGTTCCCTTAACAACAACTCATCCAGTAACAACAATAGCAGGCACTTTTGAAACAACAACAACTTCAACACAACAAACAGAGGACTTAATCAAGTCCATGGAAGAAATGAAAATCCAAGCAACTGAGATACAAAAATTAAAAGGTTGCTAGCTTGGAGTACAATTATGATATATCACAGATGAACTACACTGAAGAGGAGAGAAAGAATAAAAGGATGACTGATAGAATAAAAACTTTAGAAAAGGACTTAACATTTGAAAAGCCCCTAAGAGATATCAGAGAAATCTTATGGACCAATATCATTAATTCCATTAATGATATTTGGTCTTCTATTCAGATTATATTTGAGCAAGTTGATTTAATGAAACTAGCTACAGAGGCTATACAAAAGACCAGACAAGTATTGGGGGAGAAACCTGAAGAGGCAACCAAATTAATCAATTTCTTGAATAGGCAAAGCAGGGAAGAACTGGAACTAAAGGATATAGAAGACTGGACTGGTACCATCCTTGAAATCAAGAGAGTTCTGAGCAAAAAGAACTTGATGATTAACCTCGAAAGAAGATGTCAAAGTATCAAGAAGACATTGATGAGTTTATGATAAAATATAACATTCTAAGAGAGAAAGGACTTCCAAACTTATTGGTCATAAAGGACAAGCTAATGAAACATGAAGACTACATTGACATACTACACAAACATGCCAGAAATCAAGCTAGCTCTTCAACAGTAAAAGCACTACCCACTGGAAAAGTGCTATATAATGGCTTAGAAAACCTTTTCAATATTGAGCATGAAGTGAAACACTTGTTCACAACTCGACCCAATTTTGCAAAGCACACTAAGGTTGATGAAATATACTTAAAATTGATCAAAACGAAAATACCCAATGAAGAATGGTGGACCAATATGCTCGATATCCTATAATTTACTATGGTAAATGAGGTAAATAGAAAATACCTATCGAGGTAAAGTCTAGTAAACAAGTAAAGAGTATTAGGAACAAGTAAAGAGTATGAGTAGGGAAAAGTAAACAAGGATCCATCACATAATTACCAAAGCAACAACAAGAGGCAAATTTGAGCTTCAACCTCCAGCTCTTCCATGAATAAAGGGACAACAACAATTAGTTTTACATCTGTCTCTATAATTTTGTAAAAGATATTTTGTATTCCCTAGAATAAATCTTATGTAGTTATGAGATATTTTGATGTAATTTTTGTATAAATACTTCTCCATTCGAAGTATTGAGGGTGGATTCTATAAAATCTCTGTAAGTCTATGCTATAAAGTTAAGAAAGCTATTGTAATCAAATATGGATTTTTGTTGGAAAAGGAATGAAAGTTGAGGACATTTCATGAGATTCTCGTGCAATCTAATTGAAAATAAGTATTCTATCCTTGTGATTTTATGTGTTTTCTATATGTTTCAAAGTTTCATGCATCTGCAATCTAAATGGTAAAATAGTCAAAGTATATCAGAATTAGCATTATTGCTCTCTGCTATCAACAATATACCATTTAAATATTTTCTTCTAAACTACTTCGATAAGGGAATTCTTAATTTCTCCTCTATCCCTGTAGTTTTCTCTAATAAGTCCATGGTATAGGATTCTTAATTACTCTCTGCTAGTTGACCTATCTTCCCTTCCTCTTTCTAATCCTGACTTGAGGATTCTTGATTGCCCTCTAGTTTTGAGTAGAAATACCATCCATTCAAGCCCCAAAGTTTGTTTTTACTTTGTTATCCTACCTGTTGAACTCATATCTTAGCAATTTGACTTAATCCAGTGAATTATCCCTGATTGACTCCATAGCCCAATGGCCTAAAAGCCTAGTTTGCCCATTTGTTTCAGAACTCCACCATTCTCAAACAAAACAACCTCCTTGAACATTTATAGCTAGCCTAAAATCTTTTCAAACAAAGCTAAATCATAAAGAGAGAGCCTTCTCTGAGTACATATTGGCTAGATTCTATACTTAAAAGATTGGTTTGTAGTTACCTTGGATCCTTTCCTTCTTCCAATAACTTCAAAGGAAAATCTGAGTGTTAACATAGTGGCGACCATACTGGGGAGACTAAACCCTCAGTTAAATAAACCTTTGAGAAACATAAATTTTGAATTTAAAGAACTTAAAGGATTATTTTGAAGTTATTTTGGAAATTCAGTTTGAAAAATCCATAAAAGAATAGCATTAACAAACTTGAAATCTCGCTTCAAGAAGAACTCATTACACTAGGGCTAACCCTGATCCAAATCCTCTCCCTGTGTTTGAGAATCCCAACCCAATTCCAAGAATAATTAGAAGCCAAGAAAGTTCATTAATTCCTAGGCCTTTGTTCAGATCACATTCATGTCCTGCTGAGTGGAGTTCCCTAGAAGATCTTCCTATTGACGAACACTTTGAAATCTCTCTCTTTAGAACCACATCTGACAGTGAATTATTGGACCTAGTCCAAGATCCAGAATTCCTCAGAGAACTTGAAATCCAACGAGCCAATTTGTCAATTGATCAATATCTGCAGGATACCACTCAGTCATCTCTTACCACCAATAGAACACCTAAACTTTCTAAAACTACTTCTCTTTCTGCTAGTTCATCATTAATCCCTCACTATTTTGAAATCCATTCCACTCCTCCCTTCACTTCCTCCCCTGCCATTCATCACACAACCTTCCACCACTACCTCTAGTTCTTCTTCCATAACCCAAACACCTCCTCTTACCCAAACTCCCGTTCATACTACTACCCAACCAAGAATCGTGGCCAATAGGTATGCTCCCCTTATGTTGCTTGCTGCTCCAGGTGCTATGCCACAGGATTATCAGAGTAAAATTACTACTTTTGATGGCACTGGAACCTACACAGCTCAGCAACATACTAGGAAAATGACAGACTACTTTGAACTTCATGAGATTGACACAACAAATGTCCAAAGGAGGATTTTCGTCCAAAGTCTAGCTGGATGTTATCGGGAAATCTAGTGTCCACTCGGAGCTGCTAGTCCCACTAAGGCGGGTAGCTATCTTAGAAACAAACAAACTAAAACTACTTTCACTTTCCTTTATGAGAAGTAGATAAGAGGGGAACAAAGGATACCAACCTCAGTCTTACGCTCGGTTCCTCTCCCTTCTGACAGATCTTTTCCACTTCCTTCCTTGCCTCAGAGAGAACCTGTAGAGTCAAAGCAGCATAACACTATCGAAGTACAAAGATCTACAATCATAAACAACATAGGACCAGATATATATTGACCACACAAATGCATATATCATCAAACATACAAGAATATGGAGGAAAACTTGAATAGCTTTAATAATAGAAAGAATAGCAAAGAGGATTATAGCCCATTGATCTGACCCAGTGTCATCCTACCAGCATGAAAACCCTTCTTCACCTCATGAAAAGCTTATATCACCCAACACTATGATATTCCACCAAGAAATCAACAACACTTCCTTACAAATACAAGATTCCAGCCTCTTGGATCTCTGTGATGAGGGATCCATATATAAATGTTTGCAGGGGTGTGAGTCAGCTTCTGGGATTTTTATTAGTGTCCTCTCTCTTATAGTTCTTGATTCCACTTGGAGATATATGATCTCTTACTCATCCCTGGGCGAATTCAAAGAGGCAAGTGTCATAGGAGAAGTTTTTGAAAGATTGCATGATCATCCACCTTGCAAACTGTCTCTGCCATTTGTCTACTCTCGCCCATCGCACCCTATAGAAGGGCTTTCCAGTATGCATCGCGCCCTTTACCCTGAGTAGGCGAGATGCATCGCACCCTTAGCACTGAGCAGTCTGTATGGTCCAATTTTGACCAGTTCTAAGCAGTTTTCCATGGAGAACTTCGGGGAGATGATGTAATCCACTGACCTTGTTCCTTTAGGGTGTGAAACAACATTTTTAGGGACTTAGAATCCCTTGGGTTATGGACATATATGATTGGGGTTGCAGTGCCAAAAAATGTCTATAACAGTTCCCCCCTAAAGCATGAGGTCATTAATCTTTTGATGTCGGGTGAAATGCTTTATCATGAGGATCCGAGGTTTTTCGAGCTAAAAGGCGACCTGTAATAAGATACAATACAATAAATTATCTTCATAATATTTTCATGATCTAGCTGAGGCGGGCATTCCCATGCTCAGCTTTATAAATTTACTCCCATGTACATAGGATAGACAACCGTCTGTATAGTAGACTGATGATTCTAATAGAGCCATCATCCTTTGATTTGGATGATCATATGTTTGGCAATGATGTACATTTGATGTCTTTATTTTCCTGAATATATCGCAACCCGGATGGATGAAACTAGATCCAGGGTCTTCAAACTCATTCAATCTTCGTCCATAGTACAAGTCAATCCATGTGAAAGATGTTCTGGAGTCGAACATGGAAAGACATTGCCAGATTACCAGCCAATGATGTAAGTTGTTAATAGGCTTGAGATGAATCACTGATAATGATGATGACCCTCAAGGTACAACAGTACAATTCACGTGGTGTGAAAAAGGGACTTGGCATCGAACACCACATAAAATATTTCGGTCGAAGGCCATTGATGTAAACTTGTTGCCGGAAGTGAGAAACTTGCCATTGAGGCATGCAAGCTTCAAAGTACTGAAAGGGTTGTTCCTAGGTTGGCTTCTTGGATAATGAGCTGATGTCAACAAGAAGTGACCCGTCGTAGGAGGGCCTTAACGAATCCCACATATACGACATGAAACAAAGCAAATGATTTTGTGGAGGTGAAAACAATCTGATGATACAAGGTTCAGGGTGGCAGTCATGAAAGAATGGAGCGTGAATGTATTGCAGCGGACGAGACACAGGTGAATTCTCTGAGCGACTTCTCTTGAACATATCGGCGACACTTAAATGGATTGGTAGCATTAACACCAAATATGGATGGTGCGATGGACCAATGGTAATATGATCGGTGAACGAAATAACCCAACCCAACTCAGACATGGAGTGAAAGTGTCATGTTCAAGAGCCACTTGCTACCAATAAAGTTTCTTCAAGTTTTCTTCCCAATTTTTCCCCAATCATTGCTGACTAGTACCTCTTTATTTTTATCAAGCTTGAGGAGGATAACATATGCTTGTTCTATAATTCGCCCTTCGGGCGAACCTGTTGCTATGTTTTAATGAGCCTAGCGACAGTGAAACTCATTTTTGTCTATATGGACAAGTTTGTCGCTATTGGTTTTAACGAGTTTAACGACAATGATAACTCAGTCCTTTTTCAATTTTAGAGAGTTTGAAAAGGGATGGAAAGGAAAATCCTTTTTCATCATTAATCCCTTAAGCCTGAAAAAGTATAAAATAATACGAAAGGGATGAATTTTCGATAGTTTTAATGAGCCAAACAAAACAAGCGCTTGATCTTTTTGTGTAATAATCCTGCAGGTCCAAAAAGAATAAAATCTAGAGGAGGGATAACACTTCTGATAGCTTTAACGAGTTGGAGAGGCCAATTTCTCGACAATCTTTTCATATGAGTCAGATGAAAAGAGCTTAAAGGTGACTCATTTTTTGAGGAACGAGTGAAAATTTCAGGTAGCAGCTGATTCCAGGTAAGGTTTGGAATTTTCCAGTCACGGTAGTGTCACAAGGATGACTAACGGAATCACTCATCACCGCTGCTCCTCAAAAGGGAAAACAATCAAATGGAGGTGTATGATCAGCTAAAACAGAGTGGAGGTGATGATGAGAACACGACCAAGGCTTAGAAGCTGATGATAATGCATTCACAATGGTTATTTACCGGAGATGGGTTCATTTTGTAATGATCTTAAACTCTGGGGGGAACATTTTCTCATTGCTTAGGTTTAATTTTTAACGAGCTTGAACTTCACATAAAAAATGCTCGTGCTAGTTGTATGATAAGGCATCTCATTGATAGATTCCATTTTTATGGAGCTTGCACCTTTCAAAGCTTTTCTCCATATCCTTTTTTTATGCAAGCTAGGAATGACAAATCCTACAAGTTTAAAGGGTTGAGAATCTACAAACCAAGAAAATAAATGGTCGCTCTCTACTTGCATGAAAAAAGGTTCGCATGCCCCCAGGTATAGTAAAGTGGAGTTCCTAGGTTACCCTTCAATTTGCAGACAAAACATTTGTTCTATTGGGAAAGGCCTACCTTCTAATGGAGGTATCTTATTCCAATATAATACCCTTTTCCTATATGGATGGGTGTCAGACCAGTCACATATCCTTCACGGAAACCTACTCTATACCCAGAGTTTTCCTACCGAAGCAGACTAGGGTGCATGCCCCCTGGGTTTTAGTCCTGACCCCCGAATTACTCGTGTTCTTCAGGTGGACGGACCATAGATTGATATGACATTCCTTGCGTAAAAAGACCATTAGGGATGGAATTTGACTATTAGCTATGTGTGAGTCGGGGAACAAAAGCTGGCTTACGAGCTAGACCACTCGGCCTTCAAGCGGAAAACACATTACTCGAAAGAGTGAGGAGACAATGGCCCCCATGCAATAAATATATTCGCGCTGAAGGAGCAGATTATAATCTAAAGGTCCTTGGACTACCATTATGTTCATATAAACTATTTTCCTTCTCAAAGTTATAGGCAGATTTGGAAGGATCCTTGATGGTCGATTGGTTCCTTTGTCAAAGCCCGTCAGATTTCTCATCTCAGGCATAAGCGATGGCGAACCAAGCACTTTCCAAGCAGTTGAGGAATGGATACTCACAAAAGCCCCTTCATCTATGATGATACCGATCATGACCATTCTGTAAGCTTGTACAATGATTTGGAATGGTACATTAGACGATAGATGGGGTCTGCCTAGTAGATTCCAATCAAAGGAAATGACTAGGTTGCTCGGAGGTGGGACCGAATAGACGGTCGGATATGACTCTGACGAACTTCCTTCTTGCGGTAAAGGAACGGGTAGATTGCCCCCATGTTCATTGGAGTCTTTGTTTATGAAAAGAATTTGAACGGTGTCATTCTCATTCTCTTCGGTGACTGTATCATCTGAAGATGGACCTTTCAAAGGCAAGATTGGGCCGACTGCCACCTCAACCTTTTGACTTTCATCTGGTGTGGATTCAAAGGGTTTATCTTCAATGATAGATGCTTCGACCAACCACAAAGTTGTGTCAGTTGGATTTTCAACTAGTGATGGACTCGGCAAGAGTTTCTTGTATCGAGGAGGAATCCGTAGCGGTGAAGCCAAACGGTTATCCAAGACTCGTTTAGCTTCGTCTAGGAAGGGACAGTGGTGGATGACGTGATTGTTAAGCAGATAAATCGTTCTTGTGGACAAGAACGATCTCCCTAGTATCAATTGATATATAGAAACAAACAAGACAAGAAAATCTACTTTTCTCTAAACATATTACGATTCATTAATAAAAACTAAGAGGTGTTTTAGACCCTACCTTAAGTCCAACGCTAGTTTGTGGCAGCCTTGCTCCAACAGCTTCAAAGAGTCCCCTTTTAATAACCTGCAAACACAAACAAGCACATATCAAAGAACACCTACATAGTTAATATAATAAATCATGTTCATCATAGTGATTAAGGAGTCTATGAAATAAACCATTAAACACAGCTCATTGAGAAAAATAAACTTGATTGTATTAACTTTGAAGAAGAAGAACTTTACAACCTTGGTGCCTTGATGCTGTACAAGCTCTTCCCAGGGTCTAAGTAGGAATCTCCTCTACTTTGACAAGCCTCACTCTCCTACCAATGAGATCAAAAGGTATGTAATATTTCCTCTCAAAAGCTCAGTAAGGAAGACTAAGCTCCAGTAGCATTTACCCTAAAAAATATTCAGCTTTCAACCTCCCAGGTAACCAACCCAAAGCTTCATTTTATAGTGCAAGGGAAGGAGGTTACAGGTCCACCATTGAAGGGATAGAGGCCTTCTTCAAGGCGATAAGCTCCTCACATCAAGGGGTTAGCTCCTTAAGGAATGGGATGCATGAACCTTTAAGGAGCGAACTTGTCAGTGCAAGATTCCCTCTAGAAGCTTCCAGAATTGACTCAAAGTGAGTTTTAAGAATAAACTTGAGCCTTTTTAACTTTTACAGGGCTTCGCACCCATAAACGCAAATACATAGCGATTAGGTATGCAGGGGACATGACCAATGGGTGCAGTACCGCAGGTAATGCCAAGAGAAAGTGTGAAACCATAATTTAGAGATTTTTAAGGACTTTCTCTCATTTTCAAAGCTTGATATGCAGAGCTAAGGTTTAAGACTTGCAATGGAGGTATGTATGAGTGGTGATAGACTCATATTGATTGTAGAAAGTCAAAGTGACAATTTTTGTGCAACAGATTGCCCCCTAAAGTGCGAAGCCTGTAATAGATGAGGATGGTTTTTGTCATTTAAGAAGAGTGAAGTGCTTTATCCTTTCAAGGATCTTCCTGTGGATACCCCAGTCGGAATCTGTAAAAACATTCATGCAAATATTATAAATAAAAAATATAAATATATATATATATTATTATATATATATATATAAGATATATATATATATGATATATCCACTGGGTTAGGCAGTCCCATACCAATTCAAATGACTAGAACTATTAAACTACTCTGAACATGAATATTTTGTAAAAACATCATAAGTATAGAATATGTAGACACAGTATGCGCACCATCTATTATGAATAGTCCACTATATAATGAATAACAAAATTCCTCGCAGCCTGGATGGTGGAAACTAGATCCAGGGTCTTCATTTCTACTTCCTGAACTAGTACAATTCTATCCATGTGAATGAATGTGTCGAAGTCGAGCATGGTAGAAACCACTTGATTACTAGTCAATGATGTAAAATGTTAACAACTGTGAGAAGAACCACCAATAACGTCAATGGCCCTGAAAGTACTCAATACAATCCATGAAATGTGAATAAATGAGTCGGTGTCGAACACATCACAAAATCCTTTGATCGAAGGTCAATCATGCAACCTGTTGTCAAAGGTGAGAAACCTGCCATTGAGGCATGCAGATTCCAAGGTACTGATGGTTTCTAGATCATCTTTCTAGATAATGAGTTAGAGTCTATAGAAAGCAATCCGTCGTAGGCAAGCCCACAACACAAAATCATAGATCAAGTTTTGAAGAAATGTATCTAGCAAGGACTAACTCAGGGATAGTCAAGATGGATGACAGATATTTTGCAAATGAATGGTTTATTTGAACTGACCTCTTGAACACATAACGACACTGCAGATGGTTTGGTGACAGTTGACCCAAAGCTAATACCTAGAAACTGGCTGAAAACTTTCAATATGGTTTGATTAACTGTTAGGCAAAGGATTTCCCAACCCAGGTGAACAAAAAGTGACATGTTCAAGAGTGGTTAATTGCTTTTCAAAAGACAAAATATAACAATCAAGTTCATTTTTCTCTCTTTTCCCCCACCATTTCTCGTAAGTACCTCTTTATTTTTGACAAGCTTGAGGAGGATAACATTTGCTTGATTATAAGCTCATCCTTCGAATGAGTCCAACTTAGTTTAACATTCGAACCCTAAGAAGGAGTGGTCTGTTCCTGTTTGAAATTGAACAGGTCCTTTACTATTAAATTTTAACGAGTCTAGTATAAGAGAAACTCGATGTTTTTCAATTTTAAGGAGTCAGAAGAAAAACTTAAGAAAACTCCATGGTTGTCCTTTTTAGTAAATTTGTGTCTCCCAAGCCCGAAAAAGTATAAAATAATACTTGAGAGAACCGCTTGACCATTACGATCAAGGAGTACTTTTCATAATTAGTGCCTTCAATCTAAAAAAGTAAAAAAAGCGATCGAAAACATGTCATTTTATTACCAATATCGAACTTGAAACGACGAAAGTCTAGCAATCCTTTCATGTTTATACGGTTAGAAAAGCACTGTAAATGGACCGTCCTTTTAATTCTGTTTTAACGAGTCTAAAAAGAAAAACTCGGCAATCTTTCATATTTTACGAGTCAGAAAAGAGCTGAAAGAGGACTCCTATGTTTTTTATTTTTGTTGAAAATGATCAATTCTACCTGAAAACCTAATATTCAGCGCAAAAACTGCAAAAATTACTCATATTTGTTTAAAATTAATAAAAATTCATCAAAAGTGACCTTTTTAAAGTGAAAAATAAACGAATTAAAAAATCATTTATTCAAAAAATCTTATAAAAATGGCTTTTGCAAATTCATGTTTATCGTTTGACTTTGGAGTAAAAAGTAAGAGCTTTTGGTAAGAAAACTTCTTGTGAAGATTGCGGAAAATCCGACCATTGGAATCGAGAACTGTCCTCTCTAGGTAATCCACATCATCTTTATCTTGCATTTCATCCATTTCATTTTCATTTTTAGGGCTTTAAAATTGACTCTTTAGAGAAATTTTGGTTAAAAAATCGCTTGCGGTGGTTGCGCAGGTATACAAGGTGTATCATGCGAACCCCGACTTTTTCGTACAAACGAAAGAGTCGGGGTCCCGCACCTACTCCTAAGGACGAGTGCGAACCTACGCATTGTCCCTAACCTGGCAGGCGTAGACCCCGCAAAACGCGTTTTGAAACCCTATCTTTTTGCATTTCCGCCCAAATGATTTGAAATTACAAGGTTCTAATCCGCCTTTTTTGCAATGTAGGTACACAAAATGCTTGTTTGGTGGGAAAGCGAACACGAAGATGTGGATCAAGCCACATTACTCTATCCACCTTCAATATAGGCTTTAAGAGCATGCAGACTATTAAAATTCTGGGCTACACCTGGCATGAGGGCTCAGGTAGACTTTCTAAAATGGCTGGTAGACAGGTGGAGCACACAGGACCAGTGTTTCATAATTGGTGGTCACCAGCTCGAAATCGAGCCAGAGGACATTTATTTTCTAACTGGTTTGCCCAAGAGAGGCGAAGGACTATCTCTATTTGGGTCTAGGCCAGGTGGCCAGTCTTTCGTTAGTCCCCGACTAGAGTTTTGCAATGTCCAAACTACGGACAAACGGATAGATGTTAAGACCATCTCCCGTCCTGAACTTAAAGTGATCGCATTTATTATCACCAGACTGTGCGGGAGTGCAACATTTCATCTAGCTATTGGTTCCAAAATGCACATGGTAGTGGACTACTTCCGAGGCACCATCTTCAATTGGTGCGATGCCGTGTTGGCCAATGTGAAAGGCCAATTGGATAGGGAAAAGAATGGAAAACTAAAGAACTTTTGATATGGTTTCTTAGTTGGGAGCTTTGGCCTAGAGAGGGTACCTATGCTGGTTCCGCAACATCTTTCCAATGAGGTTGGACTTCCCCGAGATCCTAGGATTATGTGCTGGGTTGCAGTCATGGCTCGTCATCCCGAGGAGGGTACTGAGGTTGTTTGATTCCCACCTGAGTATTTTCATTGGTTGGGAAACCAACTTTTTGTGATACAAGACTTTCCATATGCCGGGATGGATTATCGTTGTGATCTAGACATGGCTCTTCCACCAGGAGAGCAATGGGATGATACGGGTAAAATTATTTTCAACATTTCCTAAATTTTTAAACTAATTTTTTGTTTTGTTTTTAAATCGTCCAAAAAATGATAGTAAAAAGTTTTAAATACAGATGTGGGTCCACGATGACCAGTCGCTTTCCTGCCCTATGAGAGGAGACACCCTGCTGCTACGGCACCGGCCCCACAGGACCAATCAGCAGAGACCTTGGCCGAATTGGAGAATCATCTAGAGCAGTTGACAGTAGATATCCCAGAGACTAGTATAGATGATATTCCTTTTAGGTTTCAGCGCTATGTGATTGGGGTCCCAGGACCTTTTAGGAGGTTCCTTTGTAGGGTAGCCCGATCAGTGGTTTCTTATCGTGATCATCATCAAGGATAAGATGATCGCCTTTGTAGATTTCATATGACATTTATATCCTTTTGTGCTATCATTTTTGCTGATCATAAGGTGTTTTTCAACCTATGATCGAAGATGATGTATATTTGACACACTTCTATACTATGATATATCCCTATTACTGGCTATCTTGTATAACATGTTTATGGAATGTTTTTAAATTTATTCTCTTGATTATTGCAAATTTCTATTTAACATTTGAAGCAACTGCATCTGCTAATGTATTTAAATGTCTTGGAATATGCTGATATTCAATATAATAAAATTCACATTCCAAGAGACGAACTCTCAAAAATAATCTTAATAACACTGGATTTCTAATGACATAAATTCTTAAGCTGTAATACAACGAGTTTAGAATATAACCTAAAAATCAAACTCCGAATCCCAAATGAGATGGATTCAGATAAACACTGAATCACTGCACTATACTCTACAATGTTATTCGTTGTTTGACCGAGGCTTACCCCATGCATAGATATTAACTCATCAGAGGGTGAATAAATAACCCAAGCTGCGGAAGAAATGTTCCGTGTACTATGACAAGCACCATCAGCAAAACCAATGTATGTTTGAAGAGACGTCGACATCTGCAATATCAAGAGTAAAATCAAGATAAGAAGGAATAATGACAAAAACACTCTCTAAACTAGGCACACTTTTCTAATCTAAAACACACCAGCTAGAAAGAAACTAATCTAACAAAAATTTCCACACCAACATTTAAGCATAATATCTTTTCAAATAAAGCCCATTTCTGGGTTTACCCAAAGAAACACCGTCAAAATCTACCAATTCATAGGCCCCTTTTGCTAGCTTTCGCTTAACAATATAAGGATCATGCCACATAGGTACAAATTTTCCAGCCCCTAGCTTATCGTTTGCTTGATCATATAGTAAAACTAGGTCTCCTTTCGAAAAATTACGAGGTGTAACATTTCGGTCGTACTGAGCTTTTATTCGTTTCGCATGAGTTTCGATTGTTAATGCAACATTGTGTCGATTCTCATCTAGTTGAGCTAAGTACAAAAAACGTTTCTCCTCTTCAGAAGTGGCTAGGAGTAATTCTATGGCTATTTGCAATGACGAAATTTCGCATTCAATAGGTAACACTGCTTCCAAACCGTAAATCGGTTGAAAAGGAGTGAAACTAGTTGATGTTTTCACTGAGGTTCGATATGCCCAAAGTGCTGAAAATAACATGTTATGCCAATTCAACCTATGAATACCAATGATTAATTGGATCTTAGTGACTAGAACTTTATTGATAGCTTCAACCAGACCATTAGCTTGTGGGTAATATGGAGTAGAACTATAGTGACACAAGCCAAGTTGATCTGTCAGTTCAGTCATCATGATGTTTCAAAAATGACTTCCATGATCAGTAATAATAGCTTGAGGAACACCGAATCTAGCAATTATATGATTGAATATGAAATTTGCAGCAGTTTTTCCGTCTGCCGAAAATGTAGGCATCGCCTCGGCCCACTAAGTAAAATAATCTACCGCAAGGATGATATACGCATGCCCCCCAGCTGAGTGAGGGTTACATGTAATAAAGTCAATACCCCACTTTGTGAAAGGACCGACGACAATTATAGGGTGGAGAGGAGTGGGTGGAGCACGCATCTTAAGATAAAAAAATTGACAATTGTGGCATTTCCGGACTGCATAGATACAATCTTTGAGTAAGGATGGCCAGAAATAACTAGTGCACAATATCTTTTGGGCTGTGGCATACCCAGACATATGACTGCCACATGCTCCAGAGTGACAGTCATTTAGAACCTTTTCAGCTTCTTCATGAGTTAGACAACGTTGGAAAACAGAATCCACCCCATGACGATAAAGTGTATCACCAATAATATTGTATTGTTGGGATTGGAAACATATTTTTCGTCGCTGAGATCGTGAGATTTCAGGCCAAAAAGATTGGGTTTGGAGATAAAAAATAATATCTCCATACCATTGATCAATAGCACTGATAAGAAACAAGGATTCATCCACAATGGGTTCTTTCGCCACAGTTTTAGTATAAGTACGCGGGAAATCACACATTAGTTCCGCAAAAACCAAAGATTTCTTTGCCTTGGATTTTTCAAATTCCAAGTCAAATTCCTACAGGATAACTATCCATTTGGAATACTTGCCCCCTAGTAGTTGTTTGGTCAAGATATACATCATAGGGTTACAGTCAGAAATTGCCATGGTTTTGCATAATCAGATGTAGCGATGAAATATTTGGACAGCTTGAACAGCTACCAAGGCGAATTTCTCCATGTGCGAATATTTAAGCTCAGTTGTATTCAAAGTTCGACTAAGATAGTAAATCGCATGTTCATTGTTGAATTCATCTTCCTGAACTAAAACCATCCCAATGGTGGAATGAGAAGTAGGGAGGTACAAAATGTAATCCTGGTTGTAATTGGGAGGATGCAGTAACGGCGCATGGGTTAACGCGTGTTTAAGTGCATCAAAAGATTTGTCAACTATCTCATCCCAAAAGAATGGAGTTTTTAGTTTCAACAACCTGGTAAAAACTTTCGTTATCTCATCGTAGTTAGGAATGAAATGACGTAAAAAGTTTGCTTTCCCTTGCAAACTTTGGAGTTGGTGAAGAGTCGAAGGAGGAGGCAATTTGACGATAGCTTCAACCTTTGAGGGATTGACACGAATGCCAGCTTTTGAAACAAAAAATCCTAGTAAATCACCCGTTTCTACATAGAATACACATTTGTGTGGATTCAACCTAATTCGATAATGCCTACATCTCATAAATATTTATCGTAAATGAGTGAGATGATCAGTTCTACGTAATAAATGGGCAGGTAAATCATCGAGATAAGGCTGCACAATGTGCTTGATGTCATGAAATGCGTAAGACATAGCCCTTTGAAAAGTTGCTCCAACGTTCTTCAATCCAAAAGGCAATTTGCAATAAGCAAATGTCCCCCATGGACAAATGAAAGCCATTTTAGGTTGATCAACAGGGAGTATGTTGATTTGATTGTAACTGGAAAAACCATCCATAAAGGATAACATTTCACTGCCGGCACAATCATCAATAATTTGA
Organism: Pinus taeda; assembly: GCA_000404065.3. NCBI lineage: Eukaryota > Viridiplantae > Streptophyta > Pinopsida > Pinales > Pinaceae > Pinus > Pinus taeda. The sequence continues at coordinate 2,066 of APFE031120617.1, read as the reverse complement.
TCGATATAGGGGGTTGGATAATTGTCTTTAGGACATGCTCGGTTAATATCCTTGTAATCAATGCATATTCTTATCGTTCCTTGCTTTTTGTTAACAGGAACAATATTCGATACCCAATCCTTTAGAGGAATTGGATAAATGAAACCTGCACGAAGTAATTTCTCAAATTCAACTTTAATAGCAGCAACTTTTCATGGATGTATCTGACGCAAACGTTGCTGGACAGGTTTAGCGTCCAGGTAAGTTTTAATTTCATGGACAACAATTGATGGATCAATTCCTAGCATTTATTCATATGACCAGGCAAACATGTCATGAAATTCTTGAAATAGGGCTTTATAAGTTTGGATTTAACTAAAATGTCAATAGGAACCATTCGAGAGATATTTCCCAACTTTAACTCAGAATCAGGATGTTGCAATGGATTTTGTGGTTCTTTGACATAGTCAGTAGTAAAAATAGATGAAAAATCATTTTCAAAATGATCAAGCTCAGGTAAAAACGAAGATCGATGATGAAGATATTCCCATGGTAAATCATCAACAGACAAAAGTTCACGAATTTGCTCATTAGTATGAATAGGATCAGAAAATTTTGTTGAGTTTGAGGTTGATATCGAAAGTGATTCCCCATGGACCACATTCATTAGATCAATTTTGGTTGAACAAGAGTCAAAAAGCGACTGTGTTGGATACCTATACCAATAGGTTTCATTTTTCATGATTGGATATCAGAGGTCCAAATATGCTCTGCTTTGGCAAATGCAAAGATCTCATATTTTCCTAAGAAGGCAGTGTCTACATCAGTTTTGACAAGAATTCAATTTTTTGATGGATGATCCAACAGTCTAATCTGGATCATGCCATGTTTTCAATTTCCGTGTTGTAGTATAGAGAGTGATATCTGTCCAAACTGTTTAATCTTGGCAGATCAAGTAGCTAGGTAGAGAAACAAAGGTTCCCAACTGTTTAATCTGGGGCCTTGGAAGAAATAAGGGTTGTGTTAGATAGGGGATGCCAGCAAAAGCCAATGAAAAGAAAAGGCATTCAAAGGGTTTGCAAGTCCAAGTGCACCCTCCAAGAAGGAACAGAAAATGCTAGGAAATCTAGTTGGGTAGGTAGCTGGGGTTGCAGAAAGGTTGTCTCTTCCAAGACTAAGCTTGCTGAAGCATCTACAAGAAAGGCAACATACTGGTGCATGACTAATTCCCCTGTTTTCATATGTATATTACTCATAACTAACTCCCTTTCCCAAGATACACAAAGCACAGAGATTTATATATTTGAAGAATTCTTATGGCTTTAAGAAGCCACATTTCTTGTGCAAAAATCTTTTCATTTTGATCTACTCCTTAGTTCAAGTTGTTTTTCAAAGAAAACTTGATTGATCTAGCTCCTACTCATGTGCTTCTCCGTGCTAAAAGCTAACTCTACTATTCTAGCTCCCTATACCCCACTATCCCTATTATTATAAACACTATGGTGTATAAACCCCACAATGTATAAATATCCCCTCCCTGGCACTATAGCCATAATATTCCGCCCCTGGGGCTTGAATTGACACCTGGTCAAGGTCAAGAACCCATGACTTGTCTTCTGCTCCACCTCAGACCAGTTTCCCTACCCAAAAGGCCATTAAACCTTGAAAACCTTAAAGAAACTTGAAAAAATATTGAAAACCTTACAAAAACACCCTTCCCCGCTTTATCCTAAGGTTGGGGGTCATTCACATTGTTCACATTTCATAAACCTTTTAAAAACCCTTTTGTCCAAAGTTTTCGCCTTCGGAAATAATAACACCCAAAACTTTACAAAAACCTTTGAAAATCTTTTATTTCTATAATTAGCGGCCAGAAATAAATGAACGACAAAAACCATTGAAAAATTCACCAAAGGAGCGTTTATCGCCCGGAGGGCCCCGCCATCCACGTCTGCAGAGGAAATTATTATTTTATTGCCCGCCTGCTTGTACTTATTCTCCGTGCAGGTTGACCATCCGACGGCCGTTCGATCGCGCCTGATCCAGATCCACGGCTGAGGTTGATTTCGGGCCATCCCGACGTCCGC